>JBBPSN010000307.1:0-23400 GCA_038093615.1 Austroboletus olivaceoglutinosus | reverse complement strand
TTGTCTTTCAAACGCTCGCATTCCTTCTCGGGATGTTCAATGTGACCCCACAAATTCTTGTACCCTTTGCCGCAGACTTGGCTTCTTCAAGACAGCGTAGAGGTGCCGTGTCAGTGCTGCAATCCGGTATCATGCTAGGAATATTACTGGCTCGCGTGATGGCTGGGGTCATTGCGAACTTCTCTCAATGGCGCATGGTATACTACGTGTCCATTGGGTTCCAAGTTATTGTATTGTGTGGAACATACCTGCTGGTACCCGATCAACCACACAAAAATCCCGATCTCACTTACCTCGACATATTTTACACGATGACCAAGTATCTCGTCACTGAACCTCGGCTCATACAGGCAGTACTCATCAATGTGGCGTCTGTTGCATGCTGGTCCAGTTTCTGGGTGACTTTAACTTTCCTTTTGGGGGGACCACCCTATGATTTCTCGACGTAAGCTCTCTAAATTACACTCGTGTTGTATTGGCTGATATAGAGCTATTAGGTTGTATATCGGCCTATTTGGTCTCTTTGGGGTCGTGGGCGTGCTTGCTGGGTCTCTGTTAGGGCTATTCAACGATCGCCTTGGCTCTTGGTGGTCCTTGCTCGTAGCGACCTTTTGCCTTCTCGTCCTTCAAGGCATCGCGACCGCGGCTGCGGAAATCAACATCTTTGCTGTCGTCATTTTTTGCATCGGACTTGGCGCATTCCGACAGTCGCAAACCGTGTCTCTGCAGACCGTCGTCTTTGGGCAAGTTTCTGCTACAGGATGCTCTCACGGCGCTATCTAATCTATAATCGTCCCTAGGATCTCGGAGACCGCACGATCCCGACTAAACGCTGTCCTGACACTTTCGGTACGTACATCCTTTTTTCATGAATAAGATTTGTTCATCTCCGTTCATTTTCAATTCTTGGGTTCTTTGTGCAGCTTTCTGCTGGGCAAGCGATGGGCACGTCTGCAGGCTCCGAGATCTTCTTGACGTATGGATGGCGTGCCGCTTCCGCGCTGTCGATGACATTTTATGGGTGGCAACTGTTTGTGCTCTGTCTCCGGGGGCCGAACTGCAGGCAATCCACGTGGTTTGGCTATGAAGGTGGATTCACCGATGCTGATGATGATCCTATACAATTCTGCGATTTGAATCGGTCAGAAGGCGAGAATCCGCGAACGTGAGGGAAACGCGTTTTTAAATGACCGTGTGCTTATGGTCTCGGGTCGCTTTGGACCTTGTACTGAGTGTTCCCGGTTAGATGTTGACATTTTCGTTCTGAACAATGTAGTGTTACTTTGATCGTTCTTTGGCCATGTCACTCTTTTTTTCTTGCCATTTTCATTCAGAAAGTTGTTGCTTTCTTTTTCATCATCGGCTTACAAGGTGCTCGACGTAAAACTAGGAAGCAAAATATTTGTTTGTCACTGTCAATCAATAACTTCGGACGATGTGCGCGAAATCCTCAAGGATAGACAAATTGATTATACTAAACACTGACTTACAGACAAAAGCTTATCCATTGCTTTGTCTTATACCTGAGATTCTGGAAATGAGATCTTGGGCATGCACCAGCGCAAGCCATCCGATGCTTTCCCATCAAAGTGCGACACGATCCGCCGGGAGCCCGGGCCGGCACGTGATACTCCGACGCTCAGCATGGAGACTCGGGTAAACGAAAATGCGTCACCTAAACAGGCGACAGTCGCGTTGCAGCCCACAACATCGAAAGACGTACGACGCCCCACGCATTTACAAATCCACCTTGTTCAGAAGCCAATACGACGGCGACTCTACGTAACACGGGGCACATGGCAAATGAGTCTTGGTGGATAGATTACTGGCAAGAGGAGTAGATATCGTGTCAGGTACGTTCGCACCCCTAGTGAGTTGCTGACAAAATCTGATCCCCGTGGACAGTGACTACTCGACAGCGCTATATATGTGTTTCAACTTCCCAGCCATGGTCAGATCTCAAGACCCGGCGCTTTCTCGAACACCCTACACCGTACTCGGTGCGCCAAAAGCGAGGCAGACGGAGACACCATGCCCTCGACTGATTTTGGATTCCTTCCCATTCCGAAGCGGCTACGTTACGATCCTGACAAACCTTTTCACTTCGGACTTCTGTTGAATGCCTCGTTCGGTTTTGCTTCTACATTTGGTGCGCTGTCAAGCTAGTCCTTCTTCCGCCTTCCGTTCTGTCTGATCTCGTACTCTCAAGTCGTTGCTAATTTGTACTATTGTCAACCCTTGTTGAGTACGGTCACGAATTGCTTCTTCGTTGACGTTTCTCATCGTTCCATGTAGTTGAATTCTCAAAATCCTTTGATGTCAGCTACAGCGAAATATCAGTGTGGGTACCACTTTTTTTTCTCGGGAAACGTTCGTTGAAGGGTAATGTCGTCTTGCAGGATACCGACGTTAATACAAGCAGGGTAAACCGTGCTCACGTTGATGTACAAACCTGTACTGATAGTCACCGCTGGTTAGATATGCGACAGGCCTTGTTTTGATATCCCCCTTGGGCGATCTCGTCCGCAGACGACAATTGATCTTGGCGCTAGTCTTGGTGTCGACCTCGCTCACCATTGGGTTGAGCATCACGCCCAACCTCCGAATTTTTGAAGCATTGTGCTTCTTGAGTGGTGCTGCTAGCGTCACACCACAGATCCTCATGCCTCTGGCGGCCGATCTAGCTACGCCTGAGCGCCGAGCGTCCGCACTATCTGTTGTCCTCTCGGGCCTGATGCTAGGCATCTTGATCGCCCGTGTGCTCGCCGGCGTCATCGGCAACTTTAATACCTGGCGGATCGTCTACTACATGGCCATTGGCATCCAGTGCATCGTCCTTGTCGGTGCTTATTTTGTCCTTCCAGACTACCCAGCAAAAAACAACGATCTGACGTACTTCAAAATCCTGTACACAATGGCCAAATACGCCGTCACCGAGCCGCTGGTGATACAGACAGCATTGATCAACATGGCCTCCAGCGCATGCTTCACCAGTTTCTGGGTCACGCTGACCTTTTTGCTGGGCGGAAAGCCCTACTATTATTCGACGTGGGTCATGACTCGAGTCATGGGCTTGCAAACCATCTCACGTGACTTGTCTTCAGACTCGAGATCGGCCTTTTCGGACTTGTCGGCATGTTCGGGGTTCTTTCAGGCCCTTTGTCAGGTCGGCTGATCGATAAACTCGTGCCGTGGTACGCCACGTCGGTGGCGACGATTATCCTACTTGTCTTCCAATCTGTTCAAACCATCGGAGGTGGGATCAATGTGGCGGCCGTCGTCATTGCCTGCTTTGGGCTAGATGCCGCTCGTCAGATGCAACAAGTGTCACTGTCGACGGCCGTGTTCAAGTACGTGTAGTGATCGTGCTTATTTCTTCCCGTAAGCGACGGTTGATCTGCATTAGTATATCGGCCACCGCACGAGCACGCTTGAACGCCATTCTCATTTTGTCGGTGAGTCATCAACGTCCCTGAGGTGGATAAAGCTGACGGATCCCACGTAGCTGTTCATCGGTCAAGTCATGGGCACCATTGTCGGTACTCGCGTGTTCCTCCAGTACGGCTGGCGTGCCTGCTCTTGGTTGCAGTTTGCGCTGTTCGGCTTCCAGCTCGTAGTGCACTTGCTGCGCGGGCCGCATTGCCCGCGCTACGACTGGCTAGGTTATGCGGGCGGGCTCGAGGCGCGAAAGAGCGTGGTGGAAGCATGGAAGAGAGAACAACAGGGCGAACAAGGAGCAAAGACGGTGACCCCGACCCCGACAGAGACCCGGCTCGACGAGTCGGCTGAGAAGGAGAAGGCGGAGGAGGCTCAGGAGGGGTTGGAACGGCAGATGGTTTCGGGAGATGCCACAAACGTAGTATGATTCCATAGAAGGGCAGGATACCTGGCATTTTTTTTCTGAAATGCAACGTATATCGCACGACAATGGTATCATTAGATGATATCTTTACGAATCGACTCGTTACGGTAAACTTGGGACTACCACACGGGCATCAGAGACAGGAACAGAAGCAAAATATCATGTCCGAGCGGGTAAGTTGGCCCGCGGTAAAGATAAGGTTGCGGAGCATTAGAATAAGTATTGTTTAGACGAAGATAAACTTTGGGTGAAGTTCTGTCCGGGGGAGACTCTGACGAAGAAGGGGGCGTTCGCATTTGAAAACTGCCGCAACATCCGCTGTTACTACATGACACGAGGCATAGCGCTGCGATACAGGCGGCATGATAAGCTGCGAGTGAGCACACATCACGTATAACAATGCAGGATTAAATAACTGCGCCTTGTAATCCCATTTCCTTTCTTCGTATCGTTGAACGTACAGAGATCATTTACTTAATAAAGATGTGCCACTCCCAATGGAAAGCCCATAGTGGCGTCACCGTCCATTTGAAACATACAATGACCGCCGGGTCGTAGTAATTGCACGCCAGTGAGTGATAACCCGTCTAATCTTCATATGGATTGGTATGGAGGCCTGCGCCTCTCGAGTCCATTCGTGGTTCTCTGGGGCCGACAAGCACACAAATTAGACGCCACCTGAGTCACGGTTTGGGCGATTTTGAGTTTGAATTTGAGTTTAATCAATGTTTCTCTTCTTCTGGCGGGACGAGCGTTTGATTGATGCGAAGCTCCCGGCGGGGCTATGTGTGTGGAGCCAGAGTCACTTTGTGGCACGTCGTCCGTTTGGTGATATCTAGCTCGATGGCTCGTTGAGGCGAATTTTCATTTCGATTACAGATAAGTAGGTCAACGGCCGGTGCTGGATTTGGTGACGGTCCAGACTTGCAAAGGCAACGCGTTGGGTTGGGAACAGAATGGGAATGACGAGAGAGTCGAAGAGTGGGGCGAACCTGAAAGGCATAGTCCATGTAAATGAGTGATCAAGGTGAAATGGCAAAAATAACAACTCGTTCAGGGTCCTACACAGACAATTTTTTGGACGTTGGAATGATCCCACATAATGCACGGTTGAGATAGGGATTGCGGCCCCCGGATCACGAGGCCATCATACTACTAATCAGGGTGGGTTGGCGGATCAGATGGCTTCACCAACGCGTTTTGCCAACACATTCAACTCTTTGATGGTCGTCGCCGTGTAACGGGTTTGAATACCATGAATTCTTGGCCGGACGTCGAGTGCGAAGAAAAAAAAAGAGCTTGGAACTGCTCTGTTAGGCGGCAACCGTGGACCCATGTCAAACCCCGCACATACAATGGAAACCTTATTCGCCACCCCCTGCAAATGCAGGGTGTGCGTAAATGCATTTTCCCTCAGACCAGTTCCGTCTTTCACAAACCGCTTTAGTGTACAGTATTATGTAGAGCTAGCTCTGTCAGTTGCTACATAATAATAATGCTTGCCCAAAAAAAAAGGAAACCTTATTCGCAGACATGTCGGAGTCTCTGGCTGGCGAAGCGAACGCCAGACCCACAACCACAGAGTGTAAGTGTCGAGTGCCTTGATAGCTGGCTATGAGATGACGGCCTAATCCACGCCTTTCTCTGTTTTCAGTATCATCACCATGGCATATCAGACAGATCACAGCGGACCTGACGGAGGAACTGCGTCATTTGGTTCTGTGGCCAGACAAGCCACTCGATTACGTGCGTCTGGCCGATGATAAATATGGTTACCATTTCGGTGCCTTTGTACCCGCTCGGGACAAGCCTGTTGCTGTTATCTCTGTCTTTTTCAACGACTCCGACATTCCGTCGCCCGCCATCGGAACTACTGATGCTAGTGATCCTACAGCAAGTGGCGATCACGGGACCTCTGCACGTTTCAGGAAGTTTGCTTGCCATCCAGAGTTCCAGGGTAAAGGCATTGGAACGAGCCTCCTGCGCTACGTGGTGTCCTATTGTGCGAGCAAGGGCGCAGCCATCCTCTGGTGCGACGCCCGGATCAGCAGCAGTCTGTGGTACGAAAAACGAGGTCTCGTCCCCTTTGATGACACCTTTTTCAAGGGTACGGTGGAGTACACATGCATGAAGATGGTGCTGGTGAACAGCGAGGCAGAAGGGCGGCTGCAATCACAGCCTGCAGTGGCGCTTTGACCTTGCCTCACCCATGTCGGTAAGTAGCGTGCTTGCTCCGTTTCTATGCGGACATCTTTCTGGACTGTCAGCTGACCGCGAAAACGCACAGTTATTCATGTTTATCAGTTACATATGATACCACCGCCCTATACCCCGAGTATCCATCTGGAAGAATCTGCATAACATTGTTGATCATCGACCACAGCTTCCTCGCACCCTTGAGGTGCCGGATAAATATTTTATCTTGGTTTAGCTATCACTCCAAGAATATTAGGGTCGCTCCACCTGAGGTGTCCCATCACCGCATGCCAGTCCGAAATTCTATTCAGACAATACAGCATGTTTTGGGGTCTTTGAATGAGTTATGCCTCCGTTCGCGACGGCGCAGAAAACACCCTTGCTCCACAGGAAATTTCTGCGGCTGGCTCCACACATGCAGCCTGAAAGCATGGGTGGCGGCGGTATTTGGTATCGTGCATAATCAAACTTGGCGCTGAGGAACCCGAAACTTTACCTATGTGGCACGAAGCTCCAATGCCACTCCCACCAGTCGGGGCTTTTTTTCTTTTAATTTTACGAATGGTTTGATCCCCCCCAGCATTGCCTCGAGGTCACAATGAATCCATCAGACGTCGTTCCATTTTTCTGCCAACGTGTGTGGGTGCCTTGGTGTTTCACATGGACAGCCGCTGCCTCTCGATGCCAATGCACTATAGGTGGACAGTAGTGTTCCTTCGGCCATTTCGAGCGCGCTTGGGCGAGGTGAAGAGGCTGACACGTTCAATAATGATCCCCGCACTATCGAAGCGGCGCACATACCCGACAACAAATATGACACCTCATCGCTCGGAATGCTGTCACACTCGACAAAAGCGGTGCTGGCGTAAAGCGGGCCCATGGGCTCCACGAGTCCCGAGCCCCTCAGTCCCTGACGTCCCTGTCTTTGTGAGCGTGTGTGCTGAAAAACCCTTTTTACCCAGGGGACCGCGGAACTGTGCGCGATGGACCTATCGGCTGTGCTTCTGAACCACACAGGATGGCAGGACGAGCGTCGTCGGACTTTGACGAACCCGTGCCATGATAACTAATCTTGAACGCAACGTTGACGTTTGCCGTTCATATACGTCGGTGTCGAAAACGTCCGGGCTTCTTTTTGCGACGTGCCCTACAGGATGCCCGATCAGTTGCAAATTATTTTGTCCGTTGATAAGTATGATGGCGGAATGTGCTGAGTTGGGGATCTTTATGTGTCAAATGACATGACAGAAGAAAAAAAAAACACCAAAAAGAGCCAACGTGGTTGGAGGGGCAGACATGCGCAGGTGATCGCAACAAACAAAAAATTCGATGCAGTGACGAGCACGTACAGCGTATAAAGGCCCATCGTTGCAACGGGTCAAGGTTGTTGAAAACCCTCCAACCTGTTTTTTCTCGCAGTCCAAACTCCCCCCTCCCTCACTCTCCTTGCTCTTCTTTTTATCACTTTTCTTCACTTGGATCCATAGCTAGGTTTGGCTATTGGAGTGGCCCTTGGCGTCACTCTGACTCTGCTATATTCTATGATCCAAATCACTTGCATAAACATTTTCGGTTGAATTTGTCATGCTTTGAGTTGGTTCATAGCCAATATAGTAGGCAGAGTGTCCCACCTGCCTTTCATGGACAATCTCACGCGTGGCATCCTTTCTTCGCCATATTTCTCTGCTCCCCGCTCGTTCGCTCTGCGGTAACCTCATCCCGCCGCCCGATCACGCGCCCGCTCGCTCCATGCAGCAGGTTGGGCACGATTGATGTATTTTTCGTTTTCGTTTTCTCCTCCCTCCCCGCACGACGACGCTTGATTTCACCCGAAACCAATTAAGCTTTTTAATAATTTGAGTTGTGGTTCGCGCCCACTACCCCCACACGATCTGGATAGCAATGTTATCATATTCTCACCCTTTTCTTTTCGTGCGTGTTACTTTTTCACTTCTTTCCCATTTGTTATTTTTCTTTTTCTTTTTCTTTTTATGAATCGGGTTGCTATACGTAGGTTCCCGTCCATCTTGGTCGTTTCTGATCGACGTGGAGAGATCCAGAGTGGATGGATTGGGTCACGACGTGGCATAACCCGTCGCCCAGTCATTTCCCAGATCTAAAAAAAAAGTTATCCTGCAGCCAACCGATATCGACAACACGGGGCTTCTCGAAATATTCTGGCCCGCTTACCAATTCGGAGGTGTGTGCGCCACGTCATGATACCACACTCTGCCCTCGTCCGTTCAAGATCAGGCAGTGGGGGACCCCGAAAATGAATTCATCCAAGCATAACTCTGAGCTGCAGGAACCCCAGGTTACCGAAAAGGTTTAGCACGGGCAAGGACAGGCATCTTTCAGTGCACCCCTGTCCGGACTTCTGGATGATGACCTTTGGTCACACACAAGGGCAAACACCCCGCAGTGAAATCATTCCCGTCCGCATGAGGAAAGCATGAGGATCCCGAGAAGCGAGTGCTAGGCACTCAGTACTCAGGGACCTGCACGTGCACGGGCGATAGGGGTGATCCAGGCGAATAGACTGCGAGCGTGTTGAGGAAGTGTAGAGTGCTGAGGAAGTATAAATACAGTGTCATAACCTGCGGGGATACATCGATAGCGGATTCACAACGACATTCGCAGGGTATGCTGAAATTGGTGTCATTTCAACAGTTCTTCCACGACTTTATCTTCCGATATATTGGCTACGTTCGCTCCACGGTAATTCAATCTCCGGAGAATATCGATCTGCTCCGTAGAGACAACGGTCATGAATAAGCAACGGGTAAACGATAAAGGTTCGCTTGGCAAACTGGATACGCACCACTTTTGATCGTTCGAACCCAAGCCCTTCGAACTGGTCTACATGTGCCTTCTCGAGGCCCGCAATCGCAACTTCATCTTTTTGAGGCTCGCGCGCAGGGGCCTTTCCCCGCGAAGAAGAGCCCCCTGCGTAAACTTGAGTCCAATACCTCGCCGTGTCTTCAAAGCTACGCTTGCTCGTCGTGTAGTGCTTGGCAACTTCTGCATCCTGTGGATCGTTCGGCTCAGGAGAACACAGGAGGGACTGGAGCGATATCAGCGTCGACTTGAGCGTGAGGACGGGAGACCAGGCGTCCTTGAGGATGTCGAGACAGATGGCACCCGACGCCGAGGACACGTTGGGGTGGTACACCTTGGTGATGAATTTCATCTTGACTGGCTGGAACGGATACGATTCCGGGATTATGATGTCCTGTTGGAAGATGCCTATGGGTCATCCACGATGCACATCGGCAAACTCCCGACTCACCACCTCGAACATCCCGCCCTCGTACGGTGTGTCTTTCGGGCCAGGAAACGACCCTTTGAGATGAAATGGCGAGTTATCGATGAGCTCAATATTGATGCTAGACGATTTATCGTTCTTGCAGTCTGGGCGAAAGTGTGGTCAATACTTGCAGCTCTCACCGCTCGCAATCACTGACCAATAATCTCCTTGTTCACTCGTCGGAGACGGGAATCCATGACGACAGGATACTTTGAAAGCGATCAAGATGGTTGGGGGATGTGGTGTCTGACAACGATATCTTTGTTTGACTCAGCCTCCTCTACACCAAGTCCAAAGTTTTTGTACCATAGTCACGTGACCTGTATCAGATCGTCCTTGGATCAGTTGTGTGTAGCCTCAGACCGTCGCTCTACATTCGCACAACAGCGCAGCCATGACCCCTTCCATGCGCGAAAAGGTAGAATTCTTTATAGATGGCCTCCAAAACGACATCGTCACCGCGCTTGAAGAGCTCGACCCAAACGCCCCCAAGTTCAAGCGTGACGCATGGACGAGGGCATCCGGTGGCAGAGGCCGGTCGTGTGTCTTTGCATGCACGCCCGAGCCTGGTCAGACAACCTCGGCTCTGCAGACCAAGCTCGAGAAAGCGGGCGTGAACGTGTCCGTCGTACACGGCATCCTTCCTCCGGCCGCCATCAAGGAGATGCGCGCCGATCACTCTTCCATTCCCTACGACGAAAAGACCAGTCTCCCCTTCTTTGCCGCTGGAATCAGTCTCGTCATCCATCCCCGCAGCCCATTCGACCCCACCGTACATGCCAACTATCGCTACTTCGAAATCACCGAAAAGGCAGGCGAAGGAGGACAGGCGGGGAAAATCATTGCGTGGTGGTTCGGTGGGGGATCCGATCTAACACCGTCGTATCTTGACGAAGACGACGCGAGACACTTTCACATGACCTTGAAGAACGCCTGTCAGAATGACGAACTATACTCCGCATTCAAAAAGTGGTGCGACGAATACTTTTACATTCCTCACCGCCAGGAAACACGCGGAATTGGTGGACTGTTCTTTGATGACCTCTGCAAGGAGAAGCACGCACGCATTTCGGAGGATGTCCAGAGATCGAGAGAACCAGAGGAAATTTTCGAGTTCATCTCGCGTCTTGGCAACGCCTTCATCCCGTCTTATATCCCCCTTTTGCTGAAGAAACGCGACGTTCCAACAGAACATCATCGTCGATGGCAGCTGCTGCGCAGAGGGAGATACGTGGAGTTTAATTTGGTATACGACAGAGGCACCAAATTCGGACTAAAGACGCCTTCCGCGAGGATCGAGAGCATCTTGATGAGTTTACCAGAGACGGCAAGGTGGGAATATATGTCGGAACTTGGGACACTGGAAGGAAGCGAGGAGGAAAGAATTATCAAAGTTTTGAAGAATCCACAGGAGTGGGCGTAACGTTGAGCGAGGATAGTGTGTATTTGTCAGAAAAGTTGCAATACCAGAGGAATGGTTCAGACCAAACTAGGTTTCTCAATTACGCCACCTAAGACATACAATATTCCACAACGCCCCTAAAATACAAATATGCTAGCAAACATTTACTGAGGCTGGTTGAGCTCCTGTTGAGTCTGCCCTTTCTCATTTCTCGCGTTCCCTAGCATTTCATTGGTAAGCACGACGAGAAAGAAATACACCCTTCACACTCACCGGCGACCTGCTGAGACTTGTCGCCCTTGACGGCGCCAGTGACCGAGTCCTTGTAGCCGCCCATCCTATCGGAGACGCCTTCCGTGAAGCCCTTGCCTTGGGCGGCCTTGTACTCTGTTTCGCCGCGGGCATGTTCCTCCTTGCCCGCTTGCGACCAGGATTGGGAACCCGTCATGTCGCCAATCTAAACAAACATCAGATCGCGTAGTGCAATAGTAGGCGGGAACATACGCTCTCAACGGCGGACCCCTTCATGGAGTGGAAGTGACCAGTAGTTTTGCTAGAGCGCCCGTCAGCCTCCTACATGGTCTGCAAGTCGTCTCACGACGCTCACCCAGGATCGTTGTTGGATGGGTTGGTCATGATGGATGATGTAGATGTGCTCGACAAGACAGTGATGAAAAGTGGGGAGAAGATGCGAGTGGTGAGGAAAGCTGGACCTCCCATGCTTTATATACTGTCCCAGGGGTCATACGCATTAGGCAAGTGTGGTAGTTGGATGATGATATGCGCAGTGAATGACATCATAAATGTCATTGTAGTGACGTATGTAAGTTTTGAAGTGACTCTTTGTAAAGTCTCACTCGGTCACCTGACCGCACGGAATATGTTTGACACTCGGGAGCGGCCGACTCGACATTGACTCATCTCGCACATTTTTCAAGGTATACGGACTTCAAAATGTGCGTAAGGACAGAGTACGAGAAACCACGAACGATGAAAGTGGAGAATCCAAAGTTACGACGGTGGTATCACACCAGCGTACGCGATTACAGACTATGGAAGCGCGGGAGCAAATTATAACATTTTCAATCTCTACGTCGTTTTGTATCGCACGATATATTCGTCGTACGTGATTCTAATGCCAAATGATTCCAAAGTCACCAGCTCAAATCCGACCAAAAAGTGTGGTCGGAAACAGCCGCCATGTCAACGATGGTTACCAGAGTACGTGTCCATATATTTTCCAAACAGGACAAACTTTCACTCGCTAAACAGCCACGGAGTCCACTGCAGATGCAGTCGAGAGCAGCGTTACCGTGGACGTTCAACGATTAGCCAATGTAGTACCACCATTAGATCGCCGTAGCTAACTTTCGACGATGTCTTCGCTCGGCAAGCGGTGTAGTCGAATTGCCAATCCAACGGTGAATGGCAACCTCAGCAAAAGCACCTTTTCTGGTGAAGACCTCGCTACGGTAGGCCTGCCAAAGGAATATCACTGTGGCCTGGATTTCACACGAATTCAAGTCCCTCGATCTGTGCTTTCTAATCGGCTACGACGGCAATATGTCATACCATCGGTCCCATCACACTGCGGGACCATGGGGCGTATCAACATACAGGAGGAAGAAGGAGGAGGAGGAGAGGAAGCTAGACCAAGAAATCTACCATTGAGCTTGTGCAACGTGCTCCTGCCACAGGGTCACATTGTGAAATACCCTCGGGAACGAGGACATCCATCCCCGCTCTTCTATCAGTGGTCAGGGTCGATCGGGGCCTTCGAAAGCGCATGATTTCCGTCCATCATCATGAAATGAATGAATTCCGTGTTCCTCCATTCATTTGGTTGACACATCCGTGATTTGATGTAGGAAATTGACCATTGTTCACCTCGGACAAGTCGACGATACACGCGTTCCAAGAGCGCAACAGGGAGGAAACGGCCAACATGGACATCTCATCTCATCTCATCGAGTGCGGGTCACAGGAACACGAAAATAACCAGTGGTCAATTATTGAAGGTACGGTTAAATCGGCCAGCCGTTTCGTAATGACTGTCTCCGAAGAATAGTTCTTCACGTTGACCCACACATCCTGCTAAGTAGCAAGAAATTTCCGAACGCCCCAAGGCGTGGATGAGGATGCTGGCATACCCTTGGTAACTTGTATTATCTGAGTTCAAAGTCTTTACGGTACAGGAGTTTAAATAGAGCTAAGTTTGAAATTTTGACCCCCCGTCAATCTGACCCGCCATCAGTACAAGAAAGATCAAGAACGATCATGATCTCATGGCCATGGCCGAAAGTTGTCCAATGTTGCACGCGCTGCATGATTACAACAGTTTTCAAAAGTCTGTGGAAACGATGTCGCGCCTCGGAATGTACCAGGAAGGGACCCCGGGCGCACCTGAGTGTAAACACCGTGACGCTGCGTCACGACCACTACCATGCAATCACAACCGCCCCAACAAAACCACAACCGCAAGCGCTGAAAGAAACGAGGTACGTTGGTCAATATTCAATCTACGAGAAAACAGCCACGAGACTGAGCATGCGCCATAAACAGCCCTTGCACTGTCTGCGTGCGTCCTTCAAGCTTCATGACTCATCTTCAAGTTGCAACCACAACTCGACCCTACCACCACCACCACAAGCACAGGCATATCGGTCTGTTAGTGGTTTTCGACAGAGCCCAGTTATGAGATTAAGGACATTAAGGACCATAATCACTTTTTCTTACTGATTGTGTAGTACATAGTACTCATGATATTCGGTGTTCAGATTTTCGTGCCGGCAGTATGCACTCAAGTCAAAGTCGAGACTCTTCACTATGACAAGACAGTAAATACACTTACTCCATGATATGCATAATTGTGCTAGTACAAGACTCTCTACAGAATATTGAGAGTGACCGACGTAGTGGTTTAGCGCCTGCAGTTGCGGTTGCAGCGGTGGTAGGGCCGAGTTGTGGTTGCAACTTGAAGATGAGTCATGAAGCTTGAAGGACGCACGCAGACAGTGCAAGGGCTGTTTATGGCGCATGCTCAGTCTCGTGGCTGTTTTCTCGTAGATTGAATATTGACCAACGTACCTCGTTTCTTTCAGCGCTTGCGGTTGTGGTTTTGTTGGGGCGGTTGTGATTGCATGGTAGTGGTCGTGACGCAGCGTCACGGTGTTTACACTCAGGTGCGCCCGGGGTCCCTTCACGGCACATTCCGAGGCGCGACATCGTTTCCAGACTTTTGAAAACCGCTGTCATGCGGTGAACACGAAGAAACGGCAAACGAGACGAACAACAGGGGTAATGTAGCTTTATATGAGCTTAGCACGGAAACATTCTGAAGGAAAGCTCTAAAAGAAAGACGGGAAAATTTTACAATTCTCTCCAGATATTTTTGGTGTTGGTATCGCAATCCAGAGCGTAGGTCCCATGAGACGCGGTAATGACCGTCCTCTCAAAGTCGTTGACAAATATCACCTGCCGGAGGTTTGGACAGTAAAGCCGCAATTCACTTGCCAAGGCCCGCACCCCGGCTGGAATACTTGGCGGTGGCTCCCACTCCGAAACGTCCGCTTCTACACACTCCAGAGTATGGAGAACGCGCAAAAGCCCGTAGAACTTGAGGCGCTAGATGCAGAGAAAAAAAAAGGGTTTAAACCATAAACGACATTTTTTGAGACAAATTACGTACAAGATTGCCGTCGATGGGCAGGACGAGCGTTCCAAGATACCGCAGGTCGTGGACGTGGTTCTGCAGCCTCACCACCGAGGCTAGGAGATCCATTGAAAACGATGCCGAGTAACTCGAATCGGCAATGTCGAGCGAACGAAGAGGACAGGTAGTCATCATCAGCCTTGAAAACAAGACCGACAGCTCCTCCCTCTTCTCCGGTAGGCGAGTTTTAGAGAGGCATGTCTTGAGTTTGGATATGGGCCGCATGGGTACCAAAGCACAGGCCGCTTCAGAAAAGGTGCACTCCAGAGTCGACAGGTTAGGGAGTGCGCCGTGGTCAAGGAGTGACGGTACGGACATGGGTGCTTGGGTCGCATTCTGGGGAACGTAGTAGTCTGCGATGTACAGGTCCTTGATGTCGGGTTGGGCGTTCAAAAAGGATACAAGATGAGCATCCCACTGTAGGTCACAGTAGAAGGTACGGAGCCGGAAGACAGTGCTGTTTAGAATCCATGCTTGAGCAGCGTCGCTTGCAATGTCGAATTGGAAGTTCAAGGAACATAGCCGCGTCGTGTTGTGGAGCGCCGCGGATATAGTCGGCCAAAAGTTATTTGGCAAACAGACCTCGGATTGAGGACTGCTACCACTGTCGTACTGGTCTCCGACAAAGAGCGCAAGGGCCTCAACGATCGCTGCAAGACGGGGGGTTCTTGCAAACAAGCTGCACATCCGGAACGTGTTCCACGCATCTGTTGCGTAAATGGTGTTATACAGCGCCCACTCTGCTGCGCATTGAAACCCCTTGTTTACCCTGCAAAGGGCGCGGAGGTCCCCTCTATTTGTCACATGTTTGACGATGTGACGATACGTCTCTAACGGCACTTCCATGTGGCGATGATCTGTATTTCCTGAGAAGAGTATGAAACTATGCCAAAAAAAAAAGATCGGTTACTTACCACCTGGTACCTAGACACCACAGTCGTGAGTGCTGCAGGCTGCTTGTATAACACCAGCGCAGGCGGGAGCAAAAATAAGCGACAGGTTGAAGACTTCCGACGAGGAAATTTTTCTCGCGACAGGAGGGCAATCAAAGTGATGTGGCAAAGTAAGTGCGATATAGCAACCGAGACTGTGCGACGGAAAAGCTGAGGTATGGATATGCTGCGATCAAAAGACTTCAGCCCGGCCTTTTTAACTTTGACTGTCAGCACAAAAAATACACACCTTAAGAATCGGATGCGAATAGTCGCAATCACACCTTACTGATATATGTATTCATTCCATCAGCTAGCCTGGCTTCAGGGCCCATTTATTTGGCCTGCCCGAACTGTCGGCCTGTCAAGCGGAAAGGATAGGGATACGCGGAGTTGAAAGGTATGATAGCATGGTGGCAGAATTATCCAAAGTGGGAATATCCACTCAAAAGTCATGCGGCATCCCACCTATGTGTGAACTCGACAGATTGGGCGTCTCTTTCCTCGGATACGCTTTGCGGCACCACTCTTCGAATGTCTTAGTTTTGCCAGCTCAGCATGTGAACTAATGCTAGGATATTCTGAAGTACAGAGATCAGCGCTGTTTCGAGACGAAACTTTGGTTTCATCCCAAGCCGAGATGTGACTACCCTTGGAATCGCGGCCTTCCCAGTCAAGGACCACCGATCCATGAGAAGTGGATCGTCTCTTTCGAATATATGTTAACCTACCGTACTCGCCTTTGTATAACAGCAAAACACGAGCAACGCGTGAGGTGGCAATAGTAATTATGATTATGGAAGAATGTGTCGCACCTGGAAAATATTTTAGTACGTAGTGTACTGTTTCTTTCTTTTGAGTGGCCGTGCGATAAACATCGTCGGACCCCTGAACAGCTATTTTCGGTCTTTCCATTTGAAATCCGTTGATACAACTCTGAAGCGGATCAATCACGGAATTCTTTCTCCAGTTGAGATGAAACATGATAGCGAGTCCAGTGATCCATCGTGGGTGTTCTATGTCAGAGATAGAGGGCTCTTGACGCGAACAATACCACCCAGTCAACTCCGCAGATGGTGAGGTTATGACGTGATGCCCAGCCAGGATGCCTGATGGAACAAGGTGATTGTCGTGTAAAACCGGAAACGCCACTGCATTTCTGGCAGCAGCCCGATTGAATCTAAATCCTGTCCTCAAAATTTAGGAGCAGACAAGCCATGATGTTTGATAGTTACCTTAAACGTACGTTGAGGAATGGTCATTTCATTGTTTACCCCAAGTTCTTGGTGTCCTCACGCGTTCCATGTATCGATTGTATGTACGTCCAACAGTTTCCATGTCGATGACTATAGGAACAGCCCCAATCAACGTTTTCGAGCTTGGTGAGATCATAAAATTTGAAGCAGAAAGAAATTCACTCACCCATCATTCGTTCTTCCATGTCACGTGACTTGTGGAAATTTTTAAAAAGGGTTCTCGGTGGGGTGGGCTTTCCCGCTGAAGATGAGGGTAAGTTTAATAGCTTCAGATCCGTCTTTGTGGTCCTCATATCATCGTTGCGCGGGCTGGCCCAATTAGTAGTCATACCCTCGGCTGAAACTGTGTCCCGCGGACAAATTTTCAACATGCCTGCAGTCTCAGTAATAAGGTTCATGTGACAGACCTCGTACTTACTTATAAAAAAAGCATACACAAGGGTCAATGTCGACATGTTTGAGCCTCCGATGCATTCTTTTTTCGTTCCTTTTTCCAAATGTTTCAGGTGAGGGGAATAGGCTCCATTTACTCAATTCTTGCCATTGGTACCGATTTTTTCGCAGTCGGAGTCTGTAGTGCGATACAGTACTGCCGGGGACGTTTGCTGAAACTGCATGGCCTAAACCATCTTTTATGAATGGAAATGTCAGCAAAGTAAAGTAATTCATTGGTTGGTAAATCATGTAAAGGAAGAGGCGGGAATCATACAAGGGCGTGCGACCAGGAGCTCATTCTAGTTTCTCTAATTCCTCTAGCCTTTGTAAAACGACATCCTTGCTGGTCTCTTCGATCTCACCAGCCAAGAATATTTCGTCCAAAATGGCATACACCTGATTGGTACCGTGAGTCAGAAAAGGTGGCATGTGCGACAGAAAGGAGGTTCCTGACCTTGTAGAAGTTGAAAACGAGATCCAACTCACACACGTTATCGAAGAAAGAGTCTAAAGAAAGGAAAGTGTAGAAAGTGCCATCAGCTATCGGAGGTGACGGATTGCCGAGGAGCTCCTGCTTTACCGAGAATCTCCACAAAAAGATGGATAGCTTCCAGATAAGCGAGTTCATTGTCGTTGGCATCGACGCATACGCAAAAGAAGAGCCCGGCATAGCGACGATACACTATCTTGTGATTCTTGAACTATGGACCATTTGGATGAGTCAAGGCTCCTTGTCATTTCTCACGACGGACCTCTACAAAGTTGGACTGGTACTTCTGATCGCGAGGTGCAACCAGTCTGTGTACTTCACCCCGAAGCCTCACCTAGACAAAGTTATTCTGGTGCGTCTCTGACAAAAGAGGAACCAGCGCACCTTTTCTTCATCGTCGTATGGAACATACCATTTAGACAGCCGAGTCTTTCCCTGCCTGTTCTACATTGTTGTTAGGAAGATATGTTGTCGTGCCCGATTGAACCGAAATAAACTCACCTGCACCAGTATAAACCTGATCATCACCGCATTCGGGATGGCCACCGTCGGCGTCAGCCCTGTGAGTCTCCTGCATAGCGCAGCTTATGTAAGCGACTCCTTGGCACTGGTCTCAGCCGAGTTTGTACTCGTCCGACATTGCAATGGCCATCGACTTTACCGTTGTGGAACTTCCTCAAGAAAGTTTCGATTTAACCCGTGCTCCATCGAGGACAACATTGCCGACATCGACATCAGCGAACTCCGGGTACCTGCCGTTCCCTGTACATCCTCAACAACGTCGTTTATAGCCGTCCATTCAAGGTTTAACTTTCCGACTCTCTACGAGCATTTATAGTTTTATTTCCAATATGAGTACGTTTCTTTTCCCTCGGACCAGTGATGTAATGGTAAAGCTTTCCCTGAACTCAATCGACGCAGTATACATACACGCATGCGAAATATTTGACAATTTCTGTCTGGCATGATACAGAATGCGATTTACGTGTCAGCGTGCGGGTGTGTACTTGATGCCACTGCCGACCAGACTGGGTGGTTCCTGATTGTATCATCGTGCGTCTTTTCCACTCCCGTACGCGCATATGCAGGCTCAAAGATGTTGCCAACTTTATGTAAAAGTTGCACCTTGTAATTTCGTGTCGTCTTGGTGCAGGGAAATGACCGGAATCGCTCAGCTGGAATAAAAGGGATTGTGGAGAATTACATGGAGACCCAACCAGCGTAGGATTCACTTCCTTGTTTTATGTGCATTTCTTGACAACGCTCAGCGATACAGAAAACGACTTTATTCTTTGGATTTTTACCTCCGCTTTTCCTCTGCTTCCACGAAGAGCGGAAATTGATCTGGAGCGTAGATGGGAGCACTTGGTGGAACCTTGCGAACGTGTTTTATCGCCCCGGCCCACGGAGGGTGGAGGAATCCGAATCGTTTGGTGCCCAGGAAACTATCTCTAGTTCCTAACTGTAACGTCTCTTTCGTGCGAATATCGGGACGGGTGACAATTGTGTGCATACATGCATCTCTCTTAATCTCAAGCTTCCTTTTGCACTGATCCCCAGTTGCTTTATCTTTATCATGGCATTCAGGCTTGCCTTTCTGAATAGCCTGCTTCTGACCACGGTGGTCCTGGCTGCTCCTTCCTCCCGACTAGAAGCTCGCCTCACACGCCGTCGCGGGAATCGCCAGTTGCATAACCCTGCTGAAACATCTACTAATGCTGACCCTAACATAGAGTACGATGGTAACTGGGCTGGTGTTGCCTTGAGAGGGCCAAGCGTTCGTATCGTTTACCATCGTCCACCAAAATTAACCTCATCCCTTTCGTCAGCAGGATACATTTACTTCCGTTACAGGTACCTTCACCGTCTCTATCCCCTCTGGCTCTAGCGGCGAAGTGACTGCCGTCTGGGTTGGTATCGATGGTCCTGAAGGTGTCAGCTGTTGGGATTGTCTCCTCGAGACTGGTATAGATATGATGGTAACCGACGGAGAGGTCTCGTATGATGGTGAGAGCATATGCCTAGTTTTCCCTGTCCGTGTTGGTCGCCAATCTTACTTGTAATAGCCTGGTGCGAGTGGTACCTTAACTGGTCCTACGATTTCTCCGGCTTTGACATCCGCTCCGGGGACGTAATCACGGCCAACATCACTGCACATTCGACGACATGGGGTATCGCGACCATTGAAAATCACACATCAAAGCAGACTGTGAAGAAGGTGCGCAGTTCTTCATGCGCTTTGTGCCATATGTCCGCGGAATGGATCGTCGAAGACTTACTGACCAGATTCCATTTGTGGACTTTGGCACTGTAACGTTTAAGGATGCGGTTTCTGCTGGTCCGGGCGTTACTTTCAAACCTTATGATGCTGGTACTCTCGAGGTCGCTATTGTCGACCCAGACCTGAACCCATTACCCACGTTTCACTTCCTCATATACATATTCTGGGGATGCTTGATTGTCTGACAAGGGAATAATTGTATGCGATATCTCGTGGAGCGGTGAGCAAATCGATCCAGATGCATACATTCTTTCTTTTCTCATTGGATAGATACCACTGGACGTGCCAGTTCGGAGAGTTTTATTGACGATAGATTGAATGACGGTAGGGCAATGCCATTGTTGATCAGGGTCCCGAATACAGATTAATGGTTCAACGTTCAGGTTCCATCTGTTTGAGCCATTACCGCCGCATGTATTGGACTGTATTGAATAAAAGCGAGCTAACTTCATGAAGGAAACCACGCGCGCAATGAATTACTAGGATTACGAGTTCCACCAGGGTGGGGCATAGTAAACAGAACCTCCAGTGATCTACTAAGCCTTCAAACTCAACAAAGCTTCCGAAGGCATCAGGCCACACTGGGCATGCTGGGATGGGCGATATGCGCCTCAGATTTCTTGTTTTTTGATCACCCGCTTGCACTTGACCTACTCAACCTCGAAGTCAAGTAAGCTGCGCGCAAGTTGCAAATCGTCCATGGACACAAGTGTCGCGTGTACCGTAACTCGTTGTCAAGTTTACTGAGTCCTAACCTATGTGCACTGCATTCTTTAGGCACTTTGGATCCTGGCCCTGGTTTTACGCCGTGGTCTACTTCAAACTCGGAAAAACCAGCATAATCACTTATGACCAACACAATACCCAGCCGGGATTTGTACAAACTGATACCTTTATCTCAATGTTCTCGGGTCGCACCTCAAAAACTCCCTCGTCAAGAACAGACATTGAAATAATCTCACTCTGGTGCACACTCATCGTCAGAGATAGATGGTAGTATCGCTTTTCTTAGCCCAAATATGTACCGATGATGTGGGTGTCCTGGTAATTGCACCCCATTGGGAGATATAAGCAGTGAATGGAAGTTGGATGGACTAAAAGTGCCGTTATCGTGCTTCGACGTACACAACCGTAGCATGGCCACTGTCGCGTAATCGTGTTCATGTCCTCAAGGAGAATAAAAAAGCAAAGAAGCACATAGTCAATGTTAATCGTTCAAATGGCAAGAAGTACATGATAAATATCCCGCAGGGACGCTCCATCACGTTCACCGCTATGATATAATGAAACCACACATGCAATATAACATATGAGCGTGAAAATTTGAAGTTAATACATTTAGATTGCTCACGCTATTTGTCAGCACGAGAATCGCGTTTATCATTGCCAGGAATCGAGTCATGCCTGTAGTCAGGAGCGTCAGTGCAATGACACTTCAGACCGAAAAAAAAAGATTAAAAACATACCCTCAGAAAGTCAGCTGGAGCTGTGAGCTATGACGAAACCACATAGTCCAACGGCACAACAAACGGAAGAGGACTGACAACATACCTTATATTTAAGGCCTTCCGCGCGCTATTATAAAACTAGATGAGTTCAACGATGCGACAAACAAGAAACAGTTAAAGCATACCCTGAAGTCAGCTGGAGCTTTGCGCTATGAGTAACCACATGGTCCAGCGACACAACAAAGGGAAAAGGACTGAGAACATACCTTGTATTCAAGGCCTTCCGCGCGCTATTATAAACATAGATGAGTCCAGCGATACGACAAACAGGAAAAGATTGAGAACGTACGATTTGGAGACCTGCAGGACCTGCAACTGGCGCCGGAGAAGCAATCACGACTGCAAGAGCAGCGAAATGGGAAGGAGAGAAAACTGCATGGTTGGCTTTGATAGTGAGGAGTAGAACACTGAGTCTGTAGACATGTTTGTTATACAGTGCACCGTTTTACAGTGGCCTTGCTTTGTCTTATTCGAGCCGAGGTGTTCGGTTCGATCGGCGAGTCGTATGTGCGACGACATACGACATCATATCATACAAATTCGTCACTTGTAGTGTAGATAGGAATTTCGTTCGGTCACCGGTGCGTCGCATGTGCGACGACACATGTCATTGTGTCTTCGTTAGTGTGGTCACGAGGTGTTTCGTTCGGTCGCCGGTCGCCGATGCGTATGAGTCGACATACAATGTCATTGTGTCTTCGTTACCTGTAGCGTGGACATTCCATCCTACACTATTCGTTTCGAGTCCTAGAAAAATTATTATTATTATTATTATACGCCTAGCCTGTTGGGGCCCCCTGGAGCGGACACGGTGACGGCGGTGGAAGAACTACTAACATGACATGCGGGAGTCTGTGGTGGCGCGAGGCACGAGCATAGCCACAGAACTTTGGCCGAGCGCAGGTTCCGGGCTTAGTCACCACCCCCTCTCTTCCTCCATCATCTTCGCACCCGATCCGTGGCCCAGCATGCACCTTTTGTCGCACGCACCCGCCACGCCCTTGAAGCGCCTCCACCGTCGTGTTCGGCTCCTCGCCGGACGCGCCGCTGGGGCCTCGCGCGTTCTTGCGGCTGCCACAGCGAACGTCCTAGCTGCGAGGTCGGCGTGCCCGCCCACCCTCGCAGCTCTCGAGTCTCTCCCGCACCGTGGGGTATGCCCTCGCCCGAGGCCGATAAGCTTTCGCGCTTACGCCCGCTTCTCTTCCCGCACCCAGTCCATCTCGTCGTCCTTAGCGTTCTCCTCGTGTACCTACGTAGGTTACGCAATTTCATTGCGTTCTCTCTCTTGCCTCGTCTTGCCACAGCTCACGGCCAAAGAACGGAGCTGCTGCGCCAGGATCCCTAGCACCACGTGGATGGGCTTCCCAGCCGAGGCGTGTAGGGAGAGAACTAGAAATAGAATCAGGGACCGAGTTGGCAAGAGCTAACGGGTTGGAAGTAGACTGGTGACCAGCCGTCTAAAAGAGGCAAAGAGGACGAGGGTGTGAACGATGGTGAGGGCGAGGGTGACGGAAACGATCAGGGTGGGGACGAGGGTAAGGACGACAGGGACTCGCTGAGTGTGCTAAGACGTGGCGGGGTAAGATGGAGCGACTCGCGAGGGCCGGGCAGGCGGCAAGACGAGGGCGAGACGGCCATGACACGTGCACTGTGGCTCCAGACTCTGGGTGACGAGGAGGCAAGCCTTGGGTAGGATTTTCCACATTCCGACGCCGACCCTGGGTGGTTTATCGGCTCGCCTACCGGCTCGCGACCCATGTCGTCTACCTTACTAACTTCAAGCTTCACCCTTAGTCTCCTGGGGCCATCCTTTGCCATACATCTCAATTCCTACTATGCTTCTGAGTCTCCCACACAATTTCCTTGTATAATAGCAACACAGTATTTCCTGTGTACCAGTGGGTATGTATGTAGTGGCAATGTTGTAGGTGGCACAAAGTAATGTTATCTGGTTGGGGACCTTCAAACATCCTTGATAAAAGATACCAGGAGATATTTGAGGTATAATCAATTCCAGGT
>JBBPSN010000306.1:2927-23404 GCA_038093615.1 Austroboletus olivaceoglutinosus | reverse complement strand
ATAACTACATAAGTATCCTAATAATATAGCCAGCAGCAGAAGATACACGAATTCCATCCTGACTTTCTTGTCACCACCCAGTCTTGGCCAGCATTTCTATATGCTAAAGCCAAGTTTGATTCTGACAATCCTAATAATGGCCTGTTCAAGGGTGAGATCTTACAGAAGGTGAGTCCTCCATTATGAAATTTTATGTTATCAATGAATTTTCAATCCAGGCCTTCAAAGCTATTTTCATTTCTCCAAGTGCTGCAGAGACCTTGGAAAATGAGAGCCCTGAGGGATTCTCTTTGACTAGACATCACTGAGATAAAAGACAAACATGAACTAGTGTGGTGAAACTGGTAGGTATGAATGCCATTAAACCACATGCCATTGAACCACATACCATAGCATATGTGACTTGCCAGGTAAGTTGATCACCCAGTATTAATATTGATTATGAAGCTAATTGATTATTGGACTGCATGATAGGTTCGCTTCGCCCTGTGCTCTATCAGGTCATGGGCAATTGTTGATGGTGTGTTTGATACTCATGAGTTTTATGAGGCAATAATGGAATAGTTTGAGGAAGTCAAGACTGAGGAGGACAAA
The DNA here is from genome assembly GCA_038093615.1 of Austroboletus olivaceoglutinosus. NCBI lineage: Eukaryota > Fungi > Basidiomycota > Agaricomycetes > Boletales > Boletaceae > Austroboletus > Austroboletus olivaceoglutinosus. The sequence goes on along the minus strand of JBBPSN010000306.1, from coordinate 22,810 downwards.
AGGCTGGTTGATGATCTGTTGCTTTAGTGGAATAGATAAATCCACAACTGTTTTGCATCAAAGTTGGTGCTAACTGGAAAGTGCAGGAAAATATTTGGACTGACATTTGCTTTTCACATTGAGTGAGACCAATCCACTCAGAGGTCTATGGTGAAGTTACTGAAGATGTGCCATATCACTACTGGTGGCTCAACTGTTGTTTAGTTCAATTAGTGTATAATTTGTTAACAAATCACAAATTACAATGATTTGTATTGGGTATTATTTATTTGGTAAGCAATGAAGATGATGACATGTAATTTTTTTATTTGGCTACCTCTACTCTTAGTCTGATAAACATTTTCCTTCGTAATTATGTGGTCCAGAATTGTTTACCACTGCAACAATATTCCCCAGTATGCAGGAAGTATGCATGATATGTGCTTGACCCACACCATGCAACTTTATAAAACTTTGCAACTTTTGGTAACTAAGGTGATGTGTGTCTTGGCTGACTGCCTAGTGCTCATTCACCACAGAACCTACCACTAAAAGGGATATATTAGGCTTTTCCAAAAGATCTACTGTTATAAGGTTGATGTAAGTAATAAACCACTTGGCAATTCCCATCAAGTTGTGTGATCTTTGTAATTGCTGACCTTCCAGCACTTATTTTCCAGAAGACCTACTATTATAAGGGGTATATATGTAGAATTGGTCCAAATGATAAATCCTTTCCATAAGTGCTAAGTCACATGATCTTTGTAATTACTGACCATCCGACACTGTTATAAAAGATACCTAAGGGTAACCTAAGTGATAAACCTTGGCCATCCTTGCTGAGTTGTGTGGTTTTTGTGATTGCTGACCATTTGACACTTATTTTCCAGAAAACCTACCATTATAAGGAGCTCATAAGACTTCACTTATATTATTTTTATTATACAACTATGATTTATTACCAAGACTTTATAAGGCTTTATCATAAAATTTGAAGTCTCATGATAACCAAAGTACTGACTTACATCCCAACACCCATGGGAATGTTGACTCCATTGACAACTAACCTTCAAGCTTTCATTCAAGTACTGGCACCCCCTGCTCCTCCTAGGGTTATAATGATGTCAAGATCAGGCTACACTGCTATCTCTTTCCACCAAGTACAATTTATATCACATCTGTCCAAGGGCTAACTTTGATTGTACTGGGGGGTTCTTCTATGGTTATCATGCTCAAAGTTTCAAGCAATTCCCATAGAAGAGCCTTTTAGTGAGTGCTAGTAGAAGAAAGTTGGTGGAGGATTGCTTTCATACAATCTTGGGGAGTAAAACAGAAGATGAAATTGCTGACATGTTTTTGTGCTTTTGGTCTGGTTTCCAGTACAGGATGATACTCATCATATTAGCAATTTACAACATGATAAATCTGACACATCATGCCAGGGGAAGTCTTCATGATGTAATCAAGGGCAAGAGTGGACCCAGTCATTCAGCCCAACTACTCCCCTAAATGAGCCATTGGTCAGTGACTGCCAGTATTAAAGCATAGAAAGATCAATGGACTTGGATGCTAATTGTTCACCCTTGACAACTATCTAGGCACTTGACTTGATTTAAGCAACAACTTGAGTCATTGTTCTAGATATAACATGAGTGTACATCTTCTTCCTCCCTCTTTTTCTTTGCAAAGTTTATTTCAGTAGTTTTCAAGGGCTTTTTTTGGAATCACCTTCCTGGTGTTCACCCTCTAGGCCTTTCCGACAAGATACAAAAAGGAATGATTGCTTACTCTCCCTCCTTCACTCCCTTCTGAATCACATTTCTTCTTTGTGCTTTAGGAGCTCCTATTGTCATCACCCAAAAGCATTCATGAATCCCAACATATCACGGCAGTATTGGTGTGACCACTCCACTTTCTGCAAGATGACGAGCTTGTATCGATATGTGAGGGCTTATTAATTGTTTGATGACTTTGATCCGCTTTTGACGGGGCAGTTAGCCAGACCATGTGGGCGTTTGAGAACAATTTGACTTATGCCACATTTTATTTCCTGTAATGGTGGCATTTATTGTTTTCCTCACGTGTTTGACTGCATGCTTAGCAGCTCGTCTTTCGGAAAGTACTTGCCTGATCTCGGCTGATATCGTATTTCTAGATCAGTTCTGATCGCAGACGGTACACTGTATGTGCGGTGCTCGAGGTAGAGCGTCATCATGCCAAACTACCCTGGTTGCTTTCAGGTGAGGCTACTGACTTCAGAATCAATGACAGTACCCAGCCATTCTGCTTTTTCTTCTGGCTTTCCAGCAGACATAGTGGTGCACTTTGCCTGTCAGTGATCCTTTCGCTCAAAGGAGTGAGTCACATATTTTGCGTTGGCAAAGGTGCCACTTATGTTCGGCCTGCGCCTCTCGTTCTCATTTGCTTACATGCTTGCCTGGATCGAGATACATCGCTGCTACGGTATCTCTATCAGTAAACACGCAGACGAGCCGATATTGTGTGATGGTCGACAGCACCTGGGGAATGAAGTGAAGATGGTCCCGAGGATGAAAGAGAGTGGCTTGCGCATAGTGACGTGCCGCATGCGTAATATGTATTGTACAATGCGGTCACATCGGGTTGCTACTAAAATCCTTTCGGTCACCACCGACGGGTTCAAACCATTAGGTTTGATATGGATGTCGATGACTTTCTTAAAGAGGTTATATCCTATGCACACCATTCCATGTCCGTCCACTGCGGGTGCATTGCGTCGAAAAAAAACAAGAACCTAGATGTCCGAGTTGGTCGCTACAAGCCCCGGCCGAATGGCAGGAAACCCGGTCAGACCGGGATATAAACATATGCAAATGTACAGATCGAACCTTTGTGCACTTCAGCGCTACATCTTGCCAAACGGGAACGTGACGCCAACCCGCCACGTACACGTTTCCTTCCCTGCACCTTTGTCAGTCGATAAAACTTCAGACCTGAATCATCACTTGCCCTCCAGACCCGAAAGAGAACACTTGTGGGGTGAAAAGAGGTTTTCGATGGCTAGCACTAATGCGCATCTAGAATACTATGGTTAAGTTCAGTTTGCGTGGGGACTAGAGGCGAAGGTGACGGTGACGGTGACGGTGCCAATATACACAGCATGCCCACATACGAAATGGCGCCAGCCACCGGTACCCTTTTTCCGCCCCAATACAGCATGTGGCCGACTGAACTTTATGAGGGCGAAATGCGGCCAAGATGACGGGTTGCGTCATTGCCATTCGTCGTCGGCGTTTACTTGGATATTAAGTAATATTTAATTCTCATACTGCGTACTTTTGTGAATCAGAAGGCGTATTTCGGATTAGTAGTACTTACCATGGAGCATGCCAGATATTGACAATGACACCTAGTCCGTGATCGACGGGGATGTGTATGGTAAACTGGAGGGGGTTAGTTTCCAGCAGTAGCAGCATTCAACTGTTTTTCGCTTTCGTATGTTGAACGTTCCGACAATACTATAGTTAGTGTGGCGAACTTGGTCCGACCGTGAAGGTACGCATCAACGCATCCATCACTGGGCACCGCCACCGACCTTGCCTTTCTTCATCTTCCAATCACCCATCAATGCATCAGTGTTGGTTGGCGCCCATGATGGGAACCAAGTCTCGACGTTTCGAAAGACATTCGATATTCAGTTCCGACTTATGCCCGACCAGCGACCCGACCTGGTTCAATCCGGCACATTGGTGCTGGTAATGGCTGTATGTCCGCCGACCCGAGACGAAAATAAAGCGAAACGAGGGTATATACACACTTTGGCAACGAGAGCGTATCACGACCTCTTTTCTCCCGCCCTCAACTTTTTTTTAGTTCCCCGCGGCGCCTCCCCTCTTCCTCCCCTCTTCTTTTTTCGGCATCAGCATCAACGTTGAACCCACGCTCGTATAACCGCCACACCATCACACCATCACCAACAGCCCATCAATGGTCGAAACCTGTGGGAAGGCTTGTACACGTGTTTCATTGATAGGGGCTCCAGGGGCCGACGCGGCAAACGAATACAGGCTGGTGGATATGGTTTTTGATGCCCGGATCATCCAAATCAGATGTCGGCCACGACGGGTCGGTCTCAGCCCTTTCCTACCTGTCGCATGCTCCCGTCGTCCCACACTCGACCAAGAGCGCGCGCTTGGCTCACGTTCGCGTCCTCTGAGATCGGTGAGCCGAAACGACGTAGAATTGGTTTCCCATCGATGAGACAAGGACGATGATGAAACATCGGAGGTCTCGGCCTGGATTACCTACATCTGCATACGTACCAGTCACGGAACAGCCCATCTGTCTGGGGGATGAACGCCACCGACCCCAGCCTGATTGGCATGTAGTCCCCGAATTACCTTGCCAGATTTTTGAAATGCCGTGCTTAGTCAGCTGCAATTGTCCCCCTCCTGGTCACACATACGCCACTGGCACATGCTATCCTTGGAACACCGATAAAGCGAGTCGTCCTTTGATCGCCGGCAAGAAGAGATGCGAGATGGTGATGCTTTCTCTGGTCGTCAGTGCATGCAGACTAGTATACACAAGTCCCGAGCGGGCCATTGCCCCCGGGGACATAATACGACATTAAACATCATCGCAAGACCAGCCGCATTAAAATCGGTCAGCACTGCAGAATGAAACGCTCGTGTGCAAAAGGAACCAGAAGACCATACTCGTGTTTGCGTGTGCGTGCATTCGGGTCCGTCGCCCCCCTGAGCGCACGCCACCACTTTCACAGTTCAGTCGACAGGCGGCCATCAATGCCCATATGCAGTCATACGGCTCGACATTATTGACATCATAGCCACCAATGGACATGATAATAAACAATAAGTATAAATCAACGGAGAGCACTCGCCGTTCCTGTGGGAGATTTTTTCAGGACCGTCCGGTGGCGACTACAAAGATAACGGAAAGGCTGTCATGCTGACGCCTACGTGATTCCACTTGCTCTGTCACGGCAGACCGTTCGAGCACGCTTTCACAGAAGAGAAACACGTGATTCGTGGGTGGGTGCAGCAGGCGGGTTTGTATTTGCCAGCCCTGGTGAGAACGTTCTTATCTGTATTGTTCATAAACAGCTAGAAAGGCTCTCGCGCGAATTCCTCGCAGATATGGGCAACAAGGGGGTTCTGCGCTTTAATTGAGACGTGTACTGTAATCATGATGCGGGCACAGCATATTTAGATTTCACAGCCGACGGCATACCTGATTCTGACCTCCAATCAGTTGGGCCTGATCCAATCAGTTCGGAAATCGTATGAACTGTACAGCCAGGGTAGGAAAGGCGGGAACCTTGTGCGAGACTGATTGGCGCTGGGAACGAGCTGCGACTCGAACATCTGATTCGAACCAGCGCGTCGGAAAAAGCATTGAAGGCCACGGGGTCGAGTCGATGCCTGACGACAGCCGACGAGATGCCTTCCTAATTGAGCCATCATTGCCCATTGGACCTCTTGGGAGCAAGAACCAAAGCGCCCACGCCCACCTCACCAACGTAAGTAGTCCAGAGAAGACAAGGCTGGCGGCCGCTCTGCGCAGCATGGTTTGGCGTAAAAAGGAAATCAAAATCGAGCCGTGTGACCAACCGTGTTGGGCATGCCATGACGAAGCGAACAATGTGCATCGATGTGCTCATCGGCGAGAATGATTGCGCCGCCGCGGCTGCCGTATACTCCCACAAATGGATGGATTCGACGCAAGTGTGTTCCCCTAAGTTGCCTGTTTGAGAGGCGGGGATTGGGAGGTGCTGGCTGGGGATTTCAGATGGATGTCGGACACCAAACATGTCTCCGTTACTGAGACAAGGGAGCACAGGTAGCGATGGCGTCAACGCGGTGTCGCAGGCTGGATCGAGGGCATAGAGATGCAGTGAGAGCATGGAGTACAATAGCACGACGCGTGCACATCTCGTCTGGATAGCTCGGTTTGCCATACAGTTGGACAATCCGGGAATGATTGGGGAGCAGATTGATGCGGGTGACGGCATAGGACAAGTGAACTCCGCCCTCGGAAGACCAGATACGGCAGCGGGGGTTCCTCAAGCTCCGGCTTCGAAAGGACAGAGGGAACGAGATCAAGCCGTCCGCGGAGGGGAGCTCCGTACGACGAGCGCAGTGGTACGCAGAGGCATCCCATGTCGAGCGACGCGTTTGAGGTAGGTGTCCGACGGGCGTATCGCAGAATGAACGTGAGGGAAGGAATAAAGCGTGTTACGGAGCCAAAGTAAGATGTTTCCAAACTCGGGGATAGCAACGCACGAGGAGACAAGTATAACTTGCAGCGCCATGAGAGACGAGAAGATTTGGCTCTGGGATGGGCTTCTTTGAGCCCGATTGAGGAGCGGTCCGGGGTCCTTCACGTTTCTCTCCACCATGTCAACCAACACGGATCCATGTCAGGCCCTATTTGAAATCGCAATTGCGCCCCCGCAACTGCCAGTACGGATTTGGGTAAAGGACGGGGAGTGCGGCAGTAGGCTGGAGCTTGGCAGCCGCGTTTGGATAGGCGCCGGGGAGTGATGAGGCTCTGATACACAGACGGGGAGAGACGGCGCAACATCACGGCGGCTGGGAATGCAACAGCGGCTGGAAACGACATCCAAGACGGTATCGGCCAATTGTGTTGCTGATGGAATATAGAAGGAGGGCTGCTGTACGACGTGGAGACGGACGGAACGGTCTCCATTTAACGCACAAAATGAAAAGGGCACCGGAATCTGACTGATGGGCAGGGTCGATGTGATAGGGTAGGCGATCAAGATGATACCCTACACACAGGTATAGCTCCCGGGAATCAATGGGCCACGAACAATATACGATCGCGAAGCCTCTCTCACAGGCCATGGGCTAGGGCATACGCCTCGCTGGTCGCCCGGGGAGACTGGGCGAGTCAGGCGTCACTCGCCCGTCTGGCCAGGCGAGCACGGGTTGGAGCGTAACTCGCTGGGTCGGTGATTAAAAAGGATATATGGCGGAGCACCATGCCGGCTGTGCCGCGGCGGCCTGAGAGAGTGAAGTTGGAGCTCCGCCCTGGATAAGAATAGATGTAAAAATGATTGGTAATAAATAAATAATAAAGGCGCGGTTGGGTTTGTCCCGGGATCGCGGAACAAACCAGACGAACGCGGGCGGGCCAAGGGCAGGACGAGCACGCGGAATGTCCGGCGAAACTGCCCAGAGCGGTTCAGCACGTTCGTTTCCCAATTCACCTGAGCCCAAGTTCTCCCACCCGGATCACCAGACCAGCGAATCTTCTCAGAAAAGCAAGTACAGTTCCTGGCGAGTCCTCAAATACCAACGCCTCGCCTTACATCGTGCTTAGTCTCCTCTTCCTTAGGCAAGACCGCCACAGCTCCCAGCAATCAGAACCATCCTCTTCTCCTCCGCGTGAACCATCCGCGACTGCAGCCGATCATCGCCTTCCTGATAACGGTCTGTCGTACAGCCCCTCCACCGGCGTCCCTCCTTCCTAAACACTTGCCTTTTCGAAATGCAGACACCAGATCTCTCGAAACAGCCCTTTCTCCAAATTTACAACTTCCTGATCCCTTTGATCAGCGCGGTGTTCGTTCTTTGTTTGCTTCGATGTCGCGCTCTCTTTTGATCTGTTGATCCATTATCAGTTCTCGACGTCCTTTTCCATTGATAAGTCTCTCCATTCCCTCAACACTTCCTCACTAGGCTCCTCCCTCCCTCCCCTCCCCACCAACAACGCTCCCCCTCTCCATATGCCCCACCGTGTCGAGTCAATGCCCCTGCCCTCTTCGTATGTCCCGCCGATCCCTCCCTGACCCATCATCCTCACCTTCCTTAGGCACCGACGTGATTATGACTATTCCTACGATCATTCCTACCGTAGGCCGAGCCCCCCGCCCATAGCCACCCTCACCCACTCCCCCTCTCTGTCCGTCTCCTCCCTCGATCGCTCCTCTGTCTCTTCTCCGGCACCGCGTCGGTCCCCAACAGACCGCTCTGTCGAATCCCATTCGGGTTATTCCGATGTCTACTACTCCCAGGAACAGATGTCGCGATCTCGCCCGTATCCTCATGATCCCGTACGGGACTCTGCCCGGCCATCTCACTCCTATGCGTATAGCTCCCGCCCGCACCCAGAACACAGGTACTCCCATGATTCACACTCGTACCATGTCTCGTCGGCCTACAGCAGCCCTCCTCTCCCCCATGCCACCCCAGGGACACGTGAGAGCAGCTCGCTTTCGTACCCTCTTCCAGGGCAGAATCATTATACTATCGGCTACACAGACGATGCGGCAACAAAGCTTAGCGATAGAGTTCGTCGGAGATGCTTCAACTGTTGCACCACGGACACTTCCACGTGGAGACGATCGAACCTCAGCCCCGGTAAAGTTGTATGTGTTTTTTTAACCATAATTCCCCATATGGCACCTCGCTGACAGCTTCTTAGCTCTGCAACAAGTGTGGCCTGTTTGAGCGCACGCATGGTCGCTCAAGGCCAGACCAATTTCCGCACCGCAGGGGTCCGCTCGCAACATCCATGACCCGGCCTAGAACCCCACCGCAGTCGACACAGTTGCCTCCTATTTCCACCCACGTTGCTCCGCTTGCGCCATATCACTACAATCACCCTTCGATTGCGCCGCTGACTTCGATCCCTGACTCCCGCAAGCCACAGCATTCGAATCAGTTACCCGAGATCCAATCATGGATTGATACGCCAGCTCCTCGCACGGCTTACCCGTCGTCATCCGACCGTGGACATGATCACATATTGCCCCTTCGCCAGCGGTCGCCCCCGCGTCTCCAACACCATATGGACATGCGACAAAGTAGTGTCCACGGAGCGGTTGCGTGAGCTTGTCCATCCTCGGTGGCCGGGTGCTGTGCGAAGAAAAAACGCTTTACCTATAAACTGCGCTTACATTCATTCGTTTCTCTCCCCACTCCGTACTTGTTCTTGCACACTCACGGTTGCGTCTCATCGGCCTCAAATGCATGCATGTTTCCTAATTATCCAAGGTTTGCTTCCGTTTTCCTTTTCGTATTTGTCGTCGTCGTATAAAATGCTTTCCATATCGGCCGCTCAATCGCGTGAACATGTACAAATATTACGTCTCTGTCTGTTTCTTGGAGTTAGTTCTCTTTTTGCTGTATTATTATGCATACCGCTCTCTCGAGACCCGGACGTCCAGGTTATATGGCTATGACCCCTGTCACGTATCACGTATATTTATTCCCTTCGATAGAACATTTCTTGATGAGCGATCGAAACGAATACGAATATGAATCATTTTCTCGTTGCATGTACTTTTTTTGTTTTTTTGTCTTCCTTTTTTTCTTCTTCCGTGTCAACCTCCTTTTTTTTACCAAAAAAAAGTAGAAGTTGCCCCAATCCCCAGCCGTGTCTGTTGTTTTCAGATCAGATTTCAGAGATCGCATCTCGATGTAGGTAATAGGTAAACACGAAGAATGCTGTCATATTTCATTAGTGACCGCTATTCGGGCAGAGTCCCGAGAAAAAAAAAAAGCACTCGTCCGCCGACCGTAATTTCGACCCCTTTCTTCGTTGAATCAACGCCACCCTAGTTCGCGTCGCAGGAGGGCGCAAGGACAGACTTGAGAGACAGACTAAGCTTTTTTGATCATCTCACCGGCCGTGATCACGTATCACGTATCATCTAGATCACGCCCGCATCAATGCCATCGATCCGACGCGATGGCAGGTCTGAGCTGGAACGGAATGCCGCGTTCTAATCCATTCCAATTTCCAAACGACCCAGCCTTTTGCATCGCACGCGCTCGTTACTCTCTTCTGCGTCGTCCGACGGACCGTACCGTCGGCCGTCGCACGCACAGACTGTTAAAATTAAACGACAAACTTTGAAACAGCCTCATTCTCACTCTAATCCGCACAGAGGGGAACGTTCGAAGGGCAGTGTGGGGAGTCTCACAAACATAGTACATGGCTAATTGCACGTGGTTTTATTATTATTTTCTGATATTATTATATTTATATTACATTAATATTTTTATGGCACAGCATTTCGTAATAAATCAGCCTGAGGTTGCCCCTCGACCCTCCCCCTTCCTCGCGCGATCCCTCGTTAGTTGCTCGAGCCCGTGGCACCAACATCAGTGTCTTCAGATAACGCAATCGCCGATAAACTGTCGTTCAGGCTCGAAGCTGTCATAGGAATAAAGGGACAGATTTGAAGGTGAGGAGGCGACAACAGCACGAGGCAGATAAAAGCATGGGTGCACAATCTAGACTACGCGATGCCGTCCGTTCCCTCTGGACGAATCGCTGTGCGCAAAGGTGGCCGTTTCATCCAACGTGTCTTAAAGAGGAGAGGGCGGAGGGGGAGAGGCAGGCGGAACAGCATCACCGTTTGAGAGCTTATCGAGATTCGGACATCTCCAGGTTTTCGTTCACGAGGCAGCCCTGCAGGCAGCTGGGACGATCGGTGGAATAGGGGGGAGGTGGAGAGAGGCACGAGACCCACTCGGTCATGCAGGAAACAGGAAAAAGAGAACATGCGGCTCGGATTCTGACGTGCATACAGGCGGCCGTTCGCTGGAATGCCTCCAAGGAGACGCGGCTAGAACCTCGCAGAAGAGTAGCACTTTAAGACCGCAGATCTTTCTCTCCAACAGTGGGTGTTCTTTTGGACTGGAGTCGACAGGCATGGGAGGCAGTTCGTACCCTGTGGAGTCCCTCGTTTCGAATGGGGGGAAGAACGGCTCCTCCGGAAAAGAGTGCATTCGAGTCAAAGAAGGCTTCGCCATCTCGGACGAGGTAGGGTTCATAACCCAGGATTTAGGGTCAACTCGATAACTGATAACCGCCGACAATCGCCAGGATCCGGATCTACCAAGGAAGCTTTCTATCTATCGTGATTGAAGCTCTTTACGCCAATCACGACAAAGCTGGCCCCGGCGTGCGTCCGTGAAGCAGGGTCGGGACGTACGGAACGTTACTGACACGGTCACGTCCGGTTACCACGGCGAGAGGAACGAGAGATCCTCATATGACCTTTCAGGGGAATGAGATGCCTATCCGTGTTGACAAACCAGCCGCCCCTTTTTTTCTGTTTCCTTTTTTTCTTGATCAGAAGCGTCACTGGATCTAGGTCGTGGTCCTCTTCTGTTCGTGCCCGCACCCATTCGCACAGATGGCGATTGGTCTTTTCCCTTTCAAATTCCTGTCATCCTGCGGGATACGTTGGGCGATGGGCCACCGTTCGGATCTGGAGTTCCATAAAGGACTTTCGCGGTTCCGCGCCCAAGTGACACCGAAAGGGAGGACTAGTGGGGAACACAGCATTTAGATACTGCCGGAACGGCGACGAAAAGGCGAGAAAAAGGGCCGGGAAGGGACGGGGTATATTTTAAGGCGTCTCCATGTTCTTATGTTTAGAAAACAACGGGGGAGAGTCATGCGAGGACGTGTGACATGCGCAGCAACTCGAACGTTGTACCCCGTCCGGACGAACGCGGACTGAATCTTGATCCGTGGACGTACTTTTTTTTCTTGATAATCTCTTCAAATGAGAGCGGTATTCTCCGAACGAGATCGCAGAGTATTTATATAAATAAAATAAAAACCGTGGATGGCAAGACCGACTCGAATGGATGGCCAGAGTTTTGAGTTCGTTCAGAGGAACGGAGTGTTCATTCCCAATGGACACTTTTATCAACAGAGTTCTCTGGGAGAAAAGGCGGCCCATGGGTCGTCGTTTCAGGAAGGTCATCAAAGAGGTTAGAGTGTTCTTTTTTGGGGAAAGACTGTTGCCCTAGCTGATTGGCAGAGGTGACACAGATTGGGACACAAGAAACACAGCAAAGAACCAGCTCAAGGAAGGAGGGGCAGGGCACTACTGAATCCATGGGCATGCCCGCTCTACGACCGAGATTCGTCTCATGTACATAATCGACGCGAAATCGTTCGTGTCCAATGACACGTCTCTGTGCGGTTGTGGGTAACCTGCCGCTCGCTCGACAAGTAAAGGTATACATCAATACAATTCCACCGTGCTTTTGCGGCTCCTCAACTAGCACTTGGAGGATGCCGATCGGAGCTTGGCCCCCAAATCCGCCGCGAGGTGAGAAGAGAAATGTCATCCTTGACATGCTTGACACCTGGTTACTATCCAATCCCAAACAGACGCCCTCGAGTTCGGCGGTTTTCAAAAGGAAAACACGCACTGTCCGGTCGCCGTATTTCCTGCTTCAAAGAGGGCGATCGATAACCATTCTAGACGATATCGCAACGGTCGCACAATCCTGTACGTCCGAGCTCTGCACCATGTCATTCGCCCGCGTGGTTTTCCCCGTTCGTTGCGACACATTTGTATCTAGGTACAGCTTGCCACGGAATTTGTGTCAGTCGTGTAGGTCTGACATTCGCGGGGGGAATAGGAAACAAATCCTACCGAGTTGCCTCCCATACTCTGGTCGCCAGAGGGAACTCGTGCTTACCCACCATCCTGAGCACCACAGCAAAAGCGACGCCGTCATGGACACACGCTGCTGCTTGCCATTGGATAGTCCGAACGAATCGCCATTAAACGTCGGCGAGCTAATCAAGACCAAGATACCTACATAGGTGGGCAGCATCGCCAACGGTACTGCAATACGTCCTCGATTCTTTCCAGGTATGAACGCGTTACCCTCAACACATTCAGCGTCCCTGTATACCATCAGTGCCTGGGCGACTGCATCCATGGATCAAAGTCCTGTGAGATAAAAGCGAGAATGTGAACGACTTTACCTAGCGCATGTTGCGGAGGTTGGACACCGAAGAGCTCTTGCTCCAAATTAAATACACCATGGAGTAGATCGCTGGAATCGACATCCACTCCGTTCTACCTCGCATAAAGGACGCTCGATCGATCGCATACCCTGGTCAATCAAAGTACCTCTGTCGAAAACACCGTGCGTGTTTAATTTTAACCTTGCAACGCAAGCACGGTAAGAAGCCTCACCAGCCATGAAGGTGCGGCTATTGACGCCGTCGACCAGGCTATATTTTTCCCTGGAACAGAAAATGCCGATCACCTGGATTTCACCATCGAACAAGCGGCCAGCAATTTCAACAAAAGGCATGGATTGTACTCGGATAGCGCCGCCGAGTAAACATGTAGTGGCACCTCTGAATACCATGCGCGCACAACCTTGCCATAGCCTAACGCGACCCTGCGGAGCACGTCAACACTGAAGTACATGTCCTCTTTGTGAAGACCCCAACGGCATGGTATGACCAACGCTCGGCTCAAGATAAATGCTCTGATAACGAAGGGGGTTGTCTGCAGGCACACGTTGGTATTATAACACATCACTGTACGTTCCCTATCCGTGCCCGATGATATGGGTTAATGACTCGAGGAATGTCCTAAACCAAATAATGCGTCTCACCAAGTGTTTTGAACGTCGTGACTTTTTCTAGTACGATAACGTAACGTTTGCATTCAATGGCCAATACCGTTTAGGCTGCAACGATAACGATGTGTCCCTGAAAGTATCGCTGTCCGCAATGAGATAGCGGACAGGTTCTGACCGCCTTCCAGCGAGCAGGGACATATATTTATGTCTTCTTGCACCCATGGATTCTTTGTCTTCTCGTCTGTGCGATGGGTAGACAAAGAGCAAGCACTACCAAATGTCCGTACTCAGCCATCAATGCCAAACTTACGGTCACTTACCTCACGCCAACCATACGTTAAGTAACCCCTCGAACCTTGGACCTTTAAGTTTCGACAAGTCCGACTAGGCAAGCACTACAAGTTGAGTAAGATTTCTGTTTCTTTCTATGCAAAATGGGTATTCTGTGCTTTCTATCGATGATGGAAGAAATACAAAGATGACAGTACCTGAACATTGAACCCTGCCATCAAAGTCTGCCAGTGACGGGCGGATGATATGATTTCGGATGCTTATGAGCACTTAGGTAAGCGTGGGTAACGAATAGGCCTGAAATCATCCGGGTCCCGCTCCTCACAATGTCCCTCGTCGGATAGGCAGAGTGCGCATCAGGTCCGACTCATCAACAACGAAAAAGGGGGCGATGCCCAAACAAATAAATTTTCTTTTTGGGAGACACGACACGCCCGAAGCGTGGGGTCACCGCATCTCGCTTGACACCTATTCAACATAGGTTCAAGGGAGGTTCCCATGGATTCGTGTGCCTCTCTGATGCCGCTGGCGAGCGGTCGACGTCGACTTTTTCGTCATCCGTATTCCGTCACGCTTCGACGACGCACCGACTTGCTCCCAGGACCTGACTGCAAGCGGGGCAAGAGTGCTCCATGCGAGGGGAGATCGGCTTAACGTGACGGCACTCCCGAAAGCCTGCCGTGCAGATGGAGGGCGCGCTTCGATGTTCATGACACGGTTACTCGAGGGTGTTTTTCAATCTATTGGAGCGCGACCAAGGACATGATCAAGCATATTCAAGTCGATATCCTCTTTATGGGCTGTTCGTGAGTGGAATGCATAATCAGCTTTCGATCGACGTTGGCTAGTGGGAGCTTTAGTGAAAGGTTGGCACGACAACACAAATCTTGACCATGTTCAAAACTGTCGAGTCTACGTTAAACAATCATTGCCTCTAATGATCGTTACCATTAGCGTGATGCTCACCCGCGAATCGGTCGGTTTCGACATCTGGATCGTCTTGGCCTGGGAAAGGCAAGTCGGCAATCCTCTTGACCAGATGTGCTGATCCATGCTTGCAATCACGCGACAAAGATGTTCGAAAGATCGCGTGCCCAGTTTGGCTGCATCGAGCCAAGCTCGACGGCGACCACGCTTTCGGCGTTATCAGCATAACACCGTGGCTCCGTCAGCATGTCGTATACGACATCTTTACAGTACAATGGTATTTGCTCTTTCCCGACGGCTATCTGTGATGTATCATTCGTCCTCCCAAAAGGGACGTGACTCACACAGTAACACTCCTGGTGAATCTCCGCATGACCGATCATCGCGGGTGCATACGCGGCAGAAGAATAATACAGGGCTTGTGTTAGAAAGGGGTGGAGGACGTGATCTGCGTTATGATCAACGTCCGACTCATAGCAACCATCTCGCCGGAAGACAAAGGGTCGCTAGAATGTCACGGGGGCAATCACGTTTGCGGGGGGAATAGATAGGAAAGAAAGATGAAATAAAAAAGGGAAATGCGGTTCCTGTATTTTTGCTTACCTGTTCAATGCTACCTCGAGATGCGCCAAACCCTAGTGCCATTTCCTAGCACAAGTGACGTCGATGGCTTGCTATTGCATGCTAGCAAGCCAGCGCCGCCAATGTCGATATAGATGCCGGAGCTGCCGCAAACAAATGTGTAACACGCCTAGAGTTACAAGATGCATGACGACGGAGGGACCCGGGTGGACAACTCGGAACCATGCAATGAAACAAGGGGTCGAACACAATATCACCGTTCATCTCACTTGGGCACCGAGGGACAAGAAAAACCACATACTATAACCATCAAAACATCAGGTAGTAAATATCAAGAGATAATGTCAAGATTGAGTAGTACCGTGAGTCAAACTGTGAGTATATAACATTATTAGGATTGCTGACGCCAAAGACCAACCAACGTTTCGCACCTACCTTGGCTCAGTCTGAGACAGACAACTTTGACATCCAGTGGCACCGAGACAGTCGTGATACCAGTACTTGAAATATCACTATTGCAGGTCTAATCATAATACCTTTGTATCAGATAAATAAACTTCATTCTCACTTGGAATTCTCACTGAGCCAAGCACTCGCTTTCCTCTCCTAAGAAATGAGGCCCGCATAAGGCACTCATTCCCGACCAAATACGTGACTACCGATCAGCGTCAACTGCAAAACAGCTAGAAGATGACTGAAAAGTGGACGGGCTTTCCGCATGCTCCCTCCAAGGCGTTCTTTGCGCAGGGCCTGTGGAACGCCGCACTATACTTCAAATACATGTACGTCGGCTATGCAATCTCATGAAATGCAGCAGGAATGGACGAACGGTAATGCTTATGAGCATAATTCCACTAAGACATATTTGTGAATTCATGATTAATGCGCTTCCAATCCATGAAAAAAGTCGAATTGGACAAAATAGTCGCACAAACAGGGCGCTCCGTTGATTTTGAGAATACCTTCCATTCCATAAACAATCATGAATCGGAAATTTCGAGGCAAACCCTGCAATACTTTTTAGCGAACCAATCTATTTCGGAAGACCAGCAAAGGTTTTTTTTCACTTTCAAGTGATAACACAAGATAATTTACTTTCCTTCCTCGCGTGGAAACGGCTGCCGGGTAAGTGCACGCCACGGGCTGAGAAGCGTTCATTCTGCGTTCTTCGTCACAGTAAACGTTTCATCCTCACCTACCCACCAAGAAACAACTTAGTCACCGCTATTACGCAGTTTCACCGTGAAATGGACACTTCCGCCTCGGCAACGAACCATGCACGGAATACGATGTATCCGAAAAGCATGGCTGGCCTTATACCCCTGAAAGATAGGCGTAATAATGACTATGCAGTAAAAACGCACTGGGGGTAAGCGCACCAAATGCAATACCTCAATGCAATACGTCGCCTAACTGTTAACTCCGTCGGCAGTAACCATGAGATCAGCTTCCGCTCCAAACTTTTTTTTGACAACACCGACTTCCCCTCCAGGTCTTCGAAGTGGCCATTATTAGCATCGTGGGTCAATGCGAATTTCAAAGTGATACATCGACATCGCGTATGACCTGAGAATTTCCGTACGATATCCGTCCATAGCTGTAAGCTCACCTCACCAACAAGGAAATTCGTGGCTGTCCGCGGACAACCTCGCCCAACTAATTGTGCAAGATGAACACTTCAGCATGGCGACAGGTAGGTCAAATTCTAGAAGAGAGTGCTCCAGACGAGTGGCTGTCACATCACATTAATGAGTGCGTACTCAAACGTGATCCTTGGTGACGACCGGTTCATCTGTGCGGACCTCTCAATTTCGCAACGAGCTCGTTTTAATAACCAAGTATATGACTACTTACCAAGAAACTCTTAAACTCAGTAATCCTGACGCGGCGGAGGGCCCGAGATATCGCAAGCCCACCCTAACCGCATCCAATGACAAAACCTGGGGCAGCTCCACAGTGCAGGCAAGGTAGCACGAACAGCTGCTAGGGCGTGTCAGTGACGCTGTGTTCACGTATACAGCATTACACAATCTATATCCGTGTGCTGACCTCATAGCATCACAGCCAAAGGTACTCAACTTAAAAAAACTCGAGGCGTCACTTGTGTGGAGTGCGCAGAAAAAGTCACCATATCGTCGGTACCTTGCGTAACCGTTGCGTTCGGATGAGTATCAGAACTGTGATTGCCATGGAATAACCGGGATATGGAGGCGTGAGCAAAATCAAAGGGAAATGTACAGAATAAAAACATATGACGGGGTCGGACGAAGCATTCGAGATGTGTCAGGTGTTCAAGCTGGCCCGGCAGAGGCCGTAGGAAAACACATGAATGTGTTCACCCGGATAGTATAAGCACCTTCTGCCACCTTCAACGTCTCAAACATCTTCTTGCTTCTCTGCTTCCCAGATCTCTTAAATTAACATGTCGAGCGCAAAGTCGAGAGTGCTTGCAAAGCACGATAATGATGTCGTAATTCTCGCTGCGGTTAGGACTGCACAAACCAAGGTGACCATGACTCAGACCTGCATTCAACCCACTGTGTTCACGTTGATTTTTTAGGGCAGAAAAGGCGGCTTCAAGGACACGCGGCCAGAGGAACTGTTATCCGGCGTATTACGAGCAGCATACACCAGAGCACGTGTAGATCCTGCCCTCATAGAGGACATTGCTGTGGGGAATGTCCTTCCACCTGGTGGTGGTGCCGCCGGGGCCCGGATGGCAGCCCTTCACTCTGGGATCCCCAACACCAGCTCGGTCAACACCGTCAACCGACAATGTTCGTCTGGCCTTGCAGCCGTGAATCAGATTGCCAACCAAATAGTAGCGGGACAGATTGACATCGGAATAGGTAAGTTCGTTGGCGTGTTCAGTCTCTTCCGGATGTGTTCATGTGTCAACTGTTAGGGGCCGGCGTGGAGTCTATGACGTTCGGATGGGGCGGTGGATCACTTCCTGATGGCTGGTCGCCAACTGTCCTCGCCAATCAAGAGTCGGAAGATTGTCTCATTCCAATGGGCATCACTTCGGAAAATGTCGCATCCGATTTTGGCATTTCTCGAGAGACGCAGGACAAGTTCGCCGCAGAGTCTTTCCAGAAGGCCGCCGCAGCACAGAAGGCTGGCAAGTTCAAGGACGAGATTGTACCCCTTAAAGTCACTGTGATTGACCCAAAGACGGAAAAGGCCGTTCAGGTAGTCGTGGACGCAGATGACGGTATCCGCGATGGCGTTACAGCAGAAAGTCTTCTCAAGCTCAAGCCCTCTTTCAAGAAGGACGGTTCGACCCACGCTGGTAGGCCGACATTGTGCGATTTCCTTGTGGTAAACTCATCTCAATACTGTTTAGGAAATGCATCACAAATTTCCGACGGCGCTGCAGCGGTCGTTCTGGCTCGCCGTTCGGTTGCTAAACGGCTGGGCCTTCCTATTATTGGCAAGTACGTTGCTGCTGTGGCAGTCGGCGTCCCACCTCGGATCATGGGTGTGGGGCCCGCCTACGCTATTCCCAAGGTCTTAGACAAGACTGGCCTCTCCAAACATGAGGTGGACTTTTACGAGATCAACGAGGCATTTGCGTCGCAGGCTGTTTACAGCATCAACAAGGTTGGGATTCCATTCAGTAAAGTGAATGTGAACGGTGGTGCCATTGCGATTGGGCACCCTCTGGGTTGTAGTGCGTGGTCTCGTTATTTTTATCGCGACCGGGGTTGTCTTACTTTTTTTGTCACCCTCGCAGCTGGAGTGCGACAAATTGCGACTGGTCTGAATATTGCTAAGCAGAGGCAGGAGAGAATATTCATGACGAGCATGTGCATAGGCAGTGGGATGGGTATGGCTGCTGTCTTTGTCAGTGAGCACTGACCATCGGCAACCTATGTCATGTACTGTGTTGACAGTCAGCATGGAACTTAACAAGGGTCATAATGCAGAGAATGAGCTTGATAATATTGTCCTGTACGCGACGATGGAGGCGTATATATACTGGTGCAAGACTTGTTAGAATATCTCTTTCAAACGGGCCGCCGCCAACATCTTGAAACATCGGGGTGGTCTTGGGAGAAAGATATGCTTCTTCCTGAACACTTAGGTTCAAGAATCTCCAGTGAAGCGAACGTGGAGAGTCCCAAATATCAACCTGCCAGGTGTAACTTTCGATGAGAAGAAGAGAAAAGTCCGCCACGCACCGTTAAAAAATCCACGTTCTCGCGCACGGACCAGGGTCGTCAATAACGTATAAAGGGCTGAAACGAATGGCATGGGTACTCCACAGTCAACCTCGATCTGAAACCGGCGACGGCATAAAGTGACCTCGACGGTAATCAGTCCATTGGCCATGGCCAAGCATCGAGAAGAGAGAGAGCGCAGGAACTGGGCATGCCGTCTGTCTTTAACTTACAACCGATCAGGTGGCTAATCAGTTTTTGACACAAATGAATGAACGAATTCGTCACTCAGTGGCTCTTTTTTTGGAGAAGTCACGCTTGTAATGAAAATTTCGGACGGGGTGAACAAGCCAGTTGATTCCTCGAGGTGATTAGGGTTGCTCATTGACGTACAGTTATGATCAGGGTAATCTCGGTACGCTCGGGAACCGGCTAAGACAGTTGATTCAGCCCATCTGCGGTGTCAAAAAAACCGTAAAAATGACTGAACAGTGAGCACGGACCAGCCTTCTGGCTCTGCATTTCTGGCTCTGTATTTTTGGTTCAGCCATTGATG
>JBBPSN010000305.1:3394-16926 GCA_038093615.1 Austroboletus olivaceoglutinosus | reverse complement strand
GAGAACTCTTGTCAAGGAAACTGTCCTGTCCAGCGCTGGTCCAGGAGGAAACTTTTTCCTTGTTCATGTAGCCACGCCTCTGGAACATTGTGAGGCGACAGACAGACGTGGAATGTATGCGCAGGCAAGAAATGGCACCATAAACGGTTTCGTCGGCGTCGATGTTGAGTACGAAACACCCAGCAAGGCCGACCTCACTGTGGACTTCACTACCCAGAATATCTCTTCAATAGTCCACAGTATGTCGTACCGTGCTTTGAATGAGTGACGATGGTGACCGTCCCTGGCCTGACAGGCATCGTTCTTTTGCTAGAGATAAACTCGTTGATCTAGACGCAGGCATCTTTATGAGATAGACATGCGTGTGTACTATTGACTTGTAATCATAATTCATAGACCCTGCGGGCGTCATTAGCCGGGATTCTAGATTACTTAAAGCGAACCGTATTGATTAGTTCCGTCCGTTCTGCCTTTTCTTGTTCTCTTCAAGTTGAGGATGTTGTCTCTAATTCGGCGAGGACCGCGCTCGCTCCGAGGACTGTCAGGTCCTTATCGATTATCAAGCTTGTCAAGCACGACACCTCGTCTTGCCGCTGCCACACGCAACATGTCGGTCTACCACGGCGAATCCGCTGTTCGCCCGGAGCCGGACAAGGTCCTCAGGGATATCGCAGACTATGTCCACAACTACCAAGTAAACTCAGACCTGGCATTCGAGACTGCCCGTCTCTGTCTCATCGACACCATTGGTTGCGGTCTCGAGGGACTGCGCTTCCAAGGATGCACGAGGCTCTTGGGTCCGGTTGTCGAAGGCACCGTCGTGCCAAACGGTGCATTTCATACGTCACTCGACAGAAAACGTCCCGTCTGACCCCATTGATTGCAGGAACAAAGATCCCCGGGACCAACTACCAGCTGGACCCTATTCGCGGCGCCTTCAACATCGGCACGATGATTCGGTACTTGGACTTCAACGACTGTTTCCTTGCCGCAGAGTGTGCGTTGCTCTACCTCGTGCTTGAATACCATCCGCTGTAACTTGTGTGCGCGTAGGGGGCCACCCATCTGATAACCTTGGCGCCATTCTCGCCGTTGCTGATCACCTCGCGCGGCAGGGCCAACCGTTGACGGTCCACGACATCCTCGAGAGCATGATCAAGGCACACGAGATTCAGGGCGGCCTCGCCCTCCTCAACTCGTTCAACCGTGTCGGCTTCGACCACGTCGTGCTCGTCAAAGTTGCCAGTACGGCCGTCGTGTCGAAGCTGCTGTAGGCGTTTCTCTTTTCGCTTCGTGTTTTCCCCTCGCATGGCTCACGGGTCACCACAGCGGGCTCTCCCGTGACCAGACTATCGATGCGGTCTCGCAAGCGTTCGTCGACGGTCAGTCCCTCCGTACATACCGTCACGCCCCCAACACTGGCCCTCGCAAATCATGGGCTGCTGGCGACGCCTGCTCGCGCGCCGTGAACCTCGCGCTCCTGGTCAAAAAGGGCGAGCTTGGCCTCCCGTCTGTGCTCACCGCCAAGACTTGGGGCTTCTACGATGTCCTGTTCAAAGTTCGACCCTTTTGGTGTTGTGTGACTTGTTCGTCTGACGTCGACTCATCCATCTAGGGCAAACCGTTCGAGTTCCAGATCCCGTTTGGCTCGTACATCATGGAGAACGTCCTCTTCAAGATCTCTTATCCAGCCGAGTTCCACGCCCAGACGGCCGTCGAGGCTGCACATACTATCCATGCACAGCTCAAAGCCATGGGGAAATCCTCGGACGACATCAAGAACGTACGCATCCGCACGCAGGAAGCAGCCATCAGGATCATCGACAAGCAGGGTCCTCTGGATAACTTTGCCGATCGAGAGTACGTCTTTTTTGCGCCCCCACGCGGCGTACCAGCACCACTGATGGCGCAACCCCCCTAGTCACGCCATCAGCTACATGGTCGCCTACCCACTCATCTTTGGTGAGCTCACGTCCAAGTCGTACACGGACAAGTCGGCGGCGGATCCCCGCATCGATGCGCTGCGCGCCAAGATTCACTGTGTCGAGGACAAGAGGTTCTCCGTCGCGTACCACGAGCCTAGCAAGCGTTCCATCGGCAATGCTCTCTTGGTCGAGCTCAACGACGGCACTGTGCTGGACGAGGTCGTGGTTGAATACCCCGTTGGACACAAACGCCGCCGCGCAGAGGGCACGCCTCTCCTGATCGAGAAGTTTAAGCGACATATCTCTTATCACTACGACGCAGCTCACCAAAAGAAGTGAGTAGCTACTGTTTGGAGTTTGACGCGTTGACTGACACTGATTCTTCAGGATATTGGACATTGTTTCTGACGCAAATGGCTTGTCCAAGCTTCGCGTGGATCAATTTACTGACTTGTTTGTGAAGCCATAAAGTGTGTACTGGTCATGTCCAAGTTGCTTTGAGCGCAATTGCGGTCTAGTACATGTAAAATTACAAACAGACAGTTCTGCGAAATACGATGCATTCGTGCAAAAAGCAGTGATACTTCCTAACCTGCAAGTCTACGCGTCGGCTCCTGCTCGTTCGTGGTGGTCGTCCCTTTGATCTTCTTGTACCGATGCTTCCTCCGGTTTCCATATTGACGCCCTTCTTTGCTCGGTTCGTGATGCTCGTCGGCCTGTTCGCGTACGTTGTTTCCTTTAGTTGCTGGAAGCCGAACCTTGACGGGGGAATCGTGCAAGGCGAGAGACGGGGCCCCAAAATTGCTGTCGAATTCAGGCAAACAGATATCGGACTTGCGTGTCACGCTAGCAAACGGCTTTTCGAGATAGTGCGCTTGATGTCCCATCATGCTATCGTGACTTGACGAGACGTTATCAATCGTGACTTCAGATTGTAGCGTACGCGGAGATACAGACGTCGAGAGTTCCAGGAGAGCGCTGTCTTCTTCCGGTAAGGATGAAAGCTGTCGTTGCATGAAACGCGTCGGCGGCATCGAACGTGCATTGCGGTATGATAAGCCTCTGGGCACTGTTTGTGGTGACTCCGGTGAAGGGGGCGTAGGAGCGACAGGTAAATGGTAAATGTTGATGTTTCGAAGGGTGTCAACGGCTCTTTCATCCGTGGAAGGTAACGGGGGCAAAGGGCCACTTGGTGGTGGTGGAGCTGACTGGAGCGGCGAAAAGTGTGCGATCGGAGACAACGTTTGCAATTGTTTGATATACTTTGCTAGTGTGCTGGAAGAGGTCGAATTTTGTCTAACGGATGCAGCTGAGTTAACATTCGGCACAATTTGCGGGGTCTTGTTGGATGAAATATTCGTGCTCGTATCGATGTTGCTGACGATATCGTGTTCTTGACGGTCGTAAACATGGCGAAGATATTGCGAGGCATTAACACCGGATCGATATTTTTGCGAAGGGACAGGAATCGGATGCTCGGTAGAACCGACCAATTCGGGGGAGAACGTTGAACAATAAGTTAGATACGGCGAAAAGTGAGAAGACCATTGAGGAGAGGAAGAGTTGGGTGGCGTTGGAAGAATATTTTGTACTTGCAATTTCTGCTTCTGAAGTGCTTGCCTATACAACTGTTGCTGGCGGTACTGTTGGGCAATTTCGACGGATGATTGTCTCGCGGCAGAACCAACCAATTCATTAGGACGAGGCTCGACGAAGATACGGGGGTAAGTTTGCGGAAGGCCCGGAGCCACAGTCGCTGGAATAACAGGCTCGAGCCGTCCTGGGTAGGCATTGTAGTCCATGTCAGCCAACGAGGTTCTGAGCGCCTGTCGCAGGCGAGCGAATTGCCATTCTAGAATGCGGTTACTGTCAGCCGAAAAAACATCCGCGTCGTTCACAAGATTATCGGGGACGCCAATACTGGATGGTATGGACTGTCCTTCGTTCCACGCTAGTCCAGTGGCAATGTCTTGTTGGGTTTCTACGTCGAGTGAGGCTTGACTCAGTGAACTAATCTTATCATCGTGGACCTTCCGTTGTGTACGAGCGACGCCTTGCTTCGCGTGACTTGTATATGAGTTGACGTGCGTTCGGGATAACTTGGGAGCTTGCTGGGTAGTGTTCCTTTTCTTTTGCAACCGGGGCGGAACTTGGCTGGATCCCTGTGAAGGGGCATTTTGAGGATTGTCAAGGTGGGAGTTGAAACCCTCGGCGCGCATTTGATTATGAGGTTGATCATCTGGGCCCAGTCCCCAGATCATTTGCGCCACATTATCAGGTTCCTCGATAATTGTTCCCTCAGCGCCACTATACAGACGTCAGTGCTTGAATTACTTCGTAAGAACATAGGACAACTTACGATGGGCACCTAGCATACGGCAAGGAGAGGGGACCATGGAGGGCGGGTATCGGGCGGGGAGGAGAGCTCGCCCAAGTAATCCAATCTGAAACGGTTTGAATTTCTGCAATGTGTCAAAAGCTTCAGATATATGCGTGTAAATTACCTTCATCTTCTTCGATAAGTGGTTCTGGGGAGTATTTTCTGCGCAAAAATCCTTCCGGGAGCTGAGTGCCAGCCGCAATGATGAGAAGAGACTCGGGAGAGGATGGCGGTGAAGGAGTTTGAGGAACATCAGAAGGCGCGCGGAATAGACGGACACGGTCGCGGCGTCCACTATGCGATCCAAACGATTCGCCCGCTACAGTCGAGGTCGACTGGAAAAGTTCCGCAGACGGTTCCAATGTAGGTCGAACGCGATCGGGCATGGACACAACCCGTTTACCGTGGCATGGAGATAGGAAGGATGGCGCGTCGCTCTTGTTTTCTGGCATCGAGACGATGCGCCGGTTCGCCATTTCTCCCGCAGGGCATCGAGCGTGCTTCCGTCTGGAGACTCGGCGGGAAACCAGCGTGGAGAGTACGGAGCTAACAGGACTTTGCGGTGTGGCATGTGCGCTGTCTGAACCAGCGGGGGATAGTGCTGGATTATGGTGCCCGGCGTGGCGTGACATGGGGGGAGCAGCCAATACCACGGCGGGGTCTGCATACGGAGAGTGCGTTGTGTCTGTTTCCGTCTGAATGGCCCTGTCTACATATTCCTTGATGAGGCCCATCGGCGAGACGTAGACGATGGGGGAAGGGAAGAGAAAGGGGAAGGTGAATGGACGAGTATTTAAGGAAGGTGAGATGGAACAGTTTGAATGCCCGAAACTCCGCGAATGTACGAATGCCGATCTTGCCGAGCCGGATCGACACGTGATGGGAAATGATAGTAATTACCAAAAATAGAAAGGCGACGTTCCCAGCTCCACTGCCATCGTACTCACGCTCGCCGTCGCCGTCGCCCACACCGTCGTCCACACCGTCCTCACTGCCGTCGCTCATCGTCCATGCCATAGTCAACAGGAATGATCATTTCCGACGAAGACGACGCCCAGAAGATCAAGGACCCGCCCGTTGCTACTCCCACCCTTCGTTACCCCGAACGTGCAGCGAGTCGTCCTTTCGCTGGTCTGCCCGATTATGAAACGTCTCAAGCATTGGCCTTTGCCGATTTCAATGACTCTCAGGTCACTCTTTACAAACCCCCACCTCGACGCCGCGCCTTCGACTCTCGTTTTTGGAGAGCCGCTGCTGCTTCCTTTCTCGTTTACGTTTTCCTCACCCTCGTCACTGTCGTCCCCATCATTATTCACGTAGGTTTTCTACTGCCTCCGCTCCTCCCCCTCTTCCTCATTTCCATGCAGAGAGAATATGAGAGGGGGCAAAAATACCCTTATAACGCTCCCAGCTCCCTCTCTTGGTCAAATAAAAACCCTCCCAGCTACGCTGGCAACATCAATAACATCTCAAGCACCGACCAAATAGGAGTATATCCTGTCTGCAATAACTGGACTACGGTCGAGTATTTTGACGGGCCCGTAACCTCCTTTGTCACGGCGTGGTACGTTGCCTTGCCCTTTCAACTTTCTCTCTCATTGTTGACCTTATTCGATTGTTGTAAGGACTGAACGCTACGTTTCGCCAAACGGACTGTTCAGTCTCACATTGAATGCAACCTGCGCTGATGATCTCAACATCGTTCAGGGTGCCTTATACACCGGTATCAACCCCAACCAGAGCGTTCAAGATGCTGTCTTATCAATCACGATGCAGTCTTCTTCCCCAAATGTTTTCAATGGGAATTCCGTCTGTTTTGCCGTCGCAGATAACTTTACTAATCTCGCTCTTTATGTTTGTCTTCACTTCAATGTTTCACTAGTTGCTCACATTCTTTTAGGTTCCGGACAATCTCACTTCGACCGATAATATCTTATACAACGTCACTCTCCTGTTCCCACAAACTACAATCCCTTCTCAGGTCGACTCCCTTACCACGTTTCTACCCATGTTCGATCAACGGTTCAGCTCTTTTGATAGTAACGTGATCTTTGACAGAGTCTCGATTGGAGGCCCTGTCTCTCGAGTAACCGTGGATGTAAGTGATCTAGGATAGGTATTGGCCATATTTGACGCTTGCTATTACAGTCCTTACAAGCTGACAGGGTACTGGTGGATACCTCGCTGGAACCAGTCATAGGGACATTTCAGGCCAAGTCCTCTATTGTCATTAGCACTATCATGGCGTAAGTTCACTCCGTGACACCTGCTTGAATCGTATTCACGCCCCCGCGGATAGCCCGATTGTTGCTAATATTAGCTTATACAATGATCCCATGTCTCCTTTCCCCACGGCCCTCGACGTACACACAGGAAATGGGTTTGTCTCGTTTTGATACTTCGGCTTTTGCACGCCTTCTGATATTGCTGCTGCCCAGCAACTTGACCGCCAACGTGACCGTACTATCTCCCAACAAGGAGGCTCCGCCACGACCCAACTTCATTGCCAACCTTCGCACTTTTTCTGGTTCCTTATCCACCAGCTTCTCACATGAATCAGGTTCTTTCCCCGCGATCATCGAACTAAACGTCTTCAACGACCTCGCCCCCGCCGAAGTTATTCTTGATAGCCTCTTTCAAGGAGTATTCCAAGTGTCCACGAAACAAGGATCTGCATTAGTCACACAGGGAAATGCGACTGTAATGAACCCTTTCGCTCCTGGGTCGCCAAGAATTTTGGAAGTGGATTCGAATACAACTGCACGAACAAATGGGTGGATTGGTTGGGGGGAATGTCCCGAGACACCATGGGATTTGTATCGGCAGGGGGAAGTGGTGGTGTCCTCCTCACTAGCGAACGTATCACTGATATTCCTGGGGTGATTGGTTTCCGGAGATGGAAAGAGGGGTAGCTTGGCAAGCATTCTCATTTATTGGCTGATCTAGCGGTGCACGCTCCGTTCGGTTGCCTGTACAGGTATATTATAGTACCTTCGCCACGGTCTGGCGATCTATCCTCTCGCATCTTTTTCGCTGACCGACTGTGTCCATTACCGATATGCTTCGTTCATTTGGTCCTCGTTGCTTTTCAGTCAAGACCCGCTGGCGTGGAACTTCAGTGGTATCTACTTGCTCTGTATGATCATAGTTCAATAGATGGACTGGCGTGGCGCTATTCTTTGACTATTCTTGTAATATTGTTGTCCCAGGCTGACTTCTGCTGTATTAAAATCACATTGGAATCATACCATAGTCGACAGGTTTTTATTTGAAGTTGGAACAAAAACTGTTATACGTCCTCCCATATCTTTCGGTGTCTCACCAGCGGTACCACCGTCACCTGCTCCGCGTCTTCTTCTCTTGGCGGCCCCATGTTGCGCCAACAAGGTACACACAACAAACAAGGGCTTTCACCTAGCCGGATATCCCCTACGATACTAAGTACCGCGGGGACCTTAGCACATGCTTTGCAGACATCACCAAGGGTGGGCGTGATATGTACGGTGAGAGGGTAACCTGATGGTGGATCGAGAGGGTGAGCCAGCCTGTGGGATGATGGGTCAGGGATCACTCGATCATACGAAAAAAAAACCCCGTGCCTGATCTGATCAATGACAACAAAATGGTCGCAGTTTCCTTGGTGAAACATCCAGTACGGCTGATTGATTCGGAGGGTGAGAGAGGTGAAAGGCGTCTGGCTCAGCGACGTGGGCGACTTGGATATATGGGGTCGCTTTTCTTCTGGCAGCATCTGCAGATGAGACAGAAGCTTGCTATGGCGCAGAAACAACACGTTATGAGTTGGCATATGTTACAGAGAAGTTTGGACGTACTCGGCATAGTCATCACCGGGCCGTCCGTCCCCATACACGACGCCTTCGATGAGCAACAAACATCCTTCTTCAGCGTCTGCAACGGTCGTTTCTCGGTCTTGTTCTTCGCTGTCATATGCGTACCCAACCATATTGTCACTGTTGTGACTGTCGACTACTTCCTTCGGCATTTCGTTCGAGTCACAAGGAATCACCCGGACGAAATCTGCAAGGGTCTGAGAGGACAGTACGACATGTTGGGAGAAACGCGTGAGCTGGCTTTGAATCCAGGGCACGCGATTGTGCACAGTGAGCGTAATGAGAGCATCTCGACGCGGACAACTCTCGTTCGGTGCTGGAGAGGCTGTGGAGCTAGTCGCGGCAGGACAAGGGGACTGGGGAGACGACCAATCGCACGTCAACATGCCACGCCCTGATCTCTTGACGTATTTGAGCGCATTGAAATCCGAGTGCTTGGACGTGCGAATGAAATACACGGATTCTTGGTTCAGCCTGCCCGGCAGGTTAAGATCAGGTTTGCACACAGCAAGAAACACGACAGGAATCGTACCCCCAACATTGAAGAGGGATGGCTTTCAGCTTCTCTTCCAACGCGCGTACCTCTGGCTGGGCTTCCGCTTCCTCGGGATCTGGCAAATGCTTTCGTTTGCGTCCTTTCGGGGCAGCGCCCCCAGTCTGGTCGTATACTGCATTCACGGTGGCAGCATGCGTACGATAGAGGTGTGCCGAGAGCATAGGGTTATCCCATACCTCCTCGACGGCAGTCTTCAGCTCGGCCACGCTGTCATGGGTGGTTGAACTTGATGAATCGCGAATTTGGCTAGCAAACGCACCTTTCGGAGCACTCTGCTTCTACTGCAGCCCGTTCAGCTTCTGAAAGACTTTGCCAACCAGTGTGGTTAAGCACATCACTTGCCAGGGGGAAGACAAGTGAAGCGGTGTCACCGTGAAATTTGCGGATGGATATAGGGTCTGAAGGAGGGCCAAAGGTCGAATCGTAACCTCGTGTGACGTCCCTGCGAGCCTGGAATTGCTGGCGGACAGAGGAAAGTGACGAAGACATTAATACATGTAACCAAGTATGTGATCAAGATGGTGATGGGGTATATCCCACCATTCCTTCTTGCCCGATGCATGATCCATTCCTAATAATCTGTAGACGATACACGCCATGTATATATGCAATTCATTATGATACTCATATGCCTAACGACGACCCGATCGCCCAGGAGAGGCTGCTTGTTTGAGAATGGCCTCCCTCGCCTCTTCCACAGCAGATTCCGAACCTACGACCCATCTCAGTGTGACGCTCTAATCAAAGTAGCATCAGAACGCACCAATGATAACAATAGTGTTGTTGTCTCTGCTGACGGTAATGTCTGCGCCAGTTTCAGCACGCAGACGAGCGACATTGGCGCCCTTGGTCCCAACGATTTTGGGGAACGCAGAACGGTCAGCGAGTGTCAAGAAACCAACGTGAGTCATTGCCTCGGCCTGTTCAATGGCGGTCTTGATGTCGCTCTGAGCGCGCTCGAGGCTCGCCTCGTCCCTTGCCTTCAACGTCCAATCCGAATCACCTTCTTCTGCATCCTCGTAATTGGGAGCAACTTGCCAGCTGGACTCCGGGGTATCCTCTTCTGCATCATCAATTCGACCAGGGGATGCGGCATTCTGTGGAGGGTGTGTTGGAACCGCTGATTTTTGGGGTTGAGCGGATTGCTCGACATGTACTCCGTACGACCGGAGGTTACGGAAGAAGCTTCCCTGTCGCAAGATTGCATGGTGATACTTCAAGGGCACAGACACCACAGCGGTGAGAAGCTCTACAGGGCTAGGTATCTTTTGGATTCGTGCCTGGCGAAGAGGTCAGTCTCTCTAAGGTATTCATCGCTTGAAGCAGTATACCTTGAGTTCACCGATCGCAGTTTCGCAGGCAGAGCTAGGTCCGGAGACTTTGACGATGTCAGCGGGATCTGCATCCTTGACTTCGTCCAAGTTGACAGCCTCTCCTACGTAACTGTAGGATCGAGAACCTGGGAATTGTATTTGGACACCGGTACGGGTTTGCAAGTCATTCAGGTGCTGACCGCCCCTACCAATTAGATTTCGATGCTGAGCTGCTGGAATTTCGACGGCTAGAATTACGCGGTCTCTTAAAGTAGCGACAGTCTTCTCGAGTTCTGCCTTGATTTTGCTGACAAGAGCAGGTTCACCACGAAGACGCACTTCGTCGGTGGACTCACCCTGCCGAGGGCTTATACCATGGTTAGCCGGGGCCAAGAACTGTTGAAGAACAATAACGGCTCACAACCAAACAAGTCCTACTTGCGACTTGGAATCGGATGGACCACCACAGCGGGTGATCAGATCTCTCAAACCCTGACCACCAGCCCCAATGATAGACCTGTGGAACTTCGGCTCGATGACCAGAGACTCCGACGCTTCCTCGCCGACTTGCTCAGCAATTGCCAAAATAGCAATTTTTGCAGCGCTGATGGCATCCTTGGTTCCACGAACAGTAACGTTGGTCACAGCATTATTTTCATCCGTCGACTTGTCGATGTCGATATGAGCGCCAGTGTCATCCTTGATCTCATTGATGCTCGCGCCACCCCTGCCGAGAATACGGGCGACAGCGCGAGTCGGAACGGTGAATTCGAGAACCTTGTTGGACTCCTTTTCGAATTCAAGAGCCTCAAGAAGTTCAGATTTAGCGCCAGCCACACCCTTTTTGCCACCCTTGACAAGAACTTCATCAGGCTTGAGAGCCTCACGAGTCTTGCCTTCACCGTTTTCCAAGGACCCACGGGGGAAGGTGATCTTGACCCCATATTTCTCCTCGAGGCGGATTACGTATTTACCATACTGGCCAATGAGGGAGGCGTGATATTGGGTAGGGATTTTGAGAGTTTCCGATGTCTCGTCGGCCTGCATTTATGTCAACTAGTGGATGCAACAACTACCAGAGACCTACCAATCTCTCGACCTGAGTCAATATACGCTTCTTGGTTTCCTCGACATTCTCCTTACGTCCGGTGATCTGAAGATGGCGTCAGCCACATCCTACCACTTAAATATGGCAATTAACCTTAAATTTGGACTTCTGGTGTGCGGGTTTTTTCTTCTTAGCACCATCCTTCTCCTTCTCCTCGACCTCGTCCGAAACGTCCACTCGGACACCAAGTTGGTCGCGCAGCTTGTTGATATTGAACCCCTGTGCGCCAAGAACTCGACCAACATATTCCCTGCTGACCTCGAATTCCATAGACTAACACATTGAGCGCAGATTGATCAGATTGATAATGAAAGCGCAGGAAGTTAAAATTACTTACGTAGCTGCTGACGATGGCATCATTTTTGGCGTCCTCTACAACCCGCCGGATTTCCTTGACTGCGCGATCAACATCCGAGCTGACCCCACGGACCAAGATGACATCCTCAGTAGATGGATCACCCGCCTCAGCGCCAACCTTTATCGACAGTGCCTTTTCTTCGCCAATAATTCTGCGGAAACAGGTCACTTGATATACACGGTTGAAGACAAATCACTTACGCGTTCAAAGTCGTGCCATCTTTCCCGACCACTGCCTCATGCCAGCGTTTCTCAACGGATATTTGCTCACTTTTCACGTCAGCAGCATCCATGGCCATCGTGAGCAATTCAGCGGAAACGTCATTAAGGTGCCTCTCTTTTTCAACAGGCGAAGGCGAGGCCGAAGGTGAGAAAGGGTCATAAACCAAGAGAACCGAAGACTGTTCCGCAGACTCGGGAGGGAAAAAGACCCGAACATTGTGGGCCTCGTGGAGCTGCTTCAACCTTGGTGGTGTCAAATGAGCGTCCGCAAAGGTGAAAATGAAGAATTACTTTTTTGCATTTTTCCCCTTGATAATCCGATGGATGAGCCAATCAATGGTAACTTCACTTGTTGCACCGATCAGTTTACCCAGAAGTTCCGAAACCTGTCTAACAGCAGCATCCACTTGCGTCTTCTCTCCGACGATGTCAATGTTAAGAGCCGAGGCCCGGCTGATCACTGTTGCAGATGGCGTGAAAACTGAGATGCCAGGGTGATCAGCACTGAGGGTCTTGGGGTAGTCGATGTGCGTAATGTAAGTCAAGAGTTGACGTGAAAGTGTGATGGGACTAGGAAGCGGGAACTCATGGATGTGTTGTGAAATTGCCTTCTCCATAACAGCACCGAGACCAGTAGAGATATCTTCTGGCTTTCCATAGACCAAGATCTCTTCGCTTTGTTCGTGAGACTCTGGGACGACAACAGAACACCGGCTCTTTGCCATAATCTCCTCGAGAGCTTCGCCGACGAGGAGACGGTGCTGGCGCTTGGGCAACGGAATCTTGACTGGAATGAGCAAAAACTTGAAAGACTCGATGGTTTCCTGTATGGTTTCCACAACACGGACGACGGCTTCGCGGTCGCCGCTAACAGTGACCTCGTACGCTGGCGCATTCAGAGCAAGGTGGATTTCACCATCTTGTGCTGCATCAATGAAGAGTGCGCGATGAGAGATGATGAAAGGCAGTATGTGATGGGGGATGTTCTTGACACGTTGAGTAGACTTTGAAATCCTGGCTGAGATGATCTCATTCAGCATGGCCTGAGCTTCGTGCGCGAGAGGTTGCGGACCCCTGATTGTAATAGGAACGAGGACTTCGTCTTCCTCATCAACAGGTGTAGAAGTTCCGTTGGCTGACCCATCGGGATGACCGTTTGGTGTAATGCTGTCCTTGCGAGGAATGTCCACTTTTACTCCAGTTTGCTCCCGCAACTGTTTCAAAATGGCACCTGTCGTAAATACTCAGGATTTTGATTGCAATAAACAAACAAACAGCGGTCAACCTTTGGGCCCGATGATGGCTGGGATAGTACTAGCAGGAGCACGCAGCGTAAGAGTGACCTGAAGTTATGTTCCAAGGGAGCTGGCAAAGAACTGGACGCGAACGCACCACAGGGCTCAAGAGAGCTAACAGGTTCCGCTTCGCCTTGTCAAGCTCCTTCTGTGACTCGGACCTCATGTGGAATGTGGTTTGACGCGTCTTCTGGTTGGCGGAAGCCTCGATCTTGACTTTGAATTTGGACATAACTTGTTTCATGTTTTCACCGAGAGAAGTGGGCTTGCCATCCTTGTTCACGGCGAGTTCGATGGCGGACAAGGTGAAGGAATCCGAGACCACCGGCTGAGATCTAACGGTTGCCTTGATGCGAGGACCGGAGTCAGCGCCCCAAGCAGCAGACTTGGCGGGCTGGGATGTGGGAGGGGCAGAGGATGCAAGGGACGGGAAGGCGGACTGATCGTTAGTGTCCACCACGGTGTTGGCGGGTGGTTTGACTGGCGTTTCGTGCTCTACCAAAGATGGGAAGGGATCTGGTGCGC
>JBBPSN010000304.1:0-23512 GCA_038093615.1 Austroboletus olivaceoglutinosus | reverse complement strand
CGAATGAGTGGTTTCGAGTTAGGTTTTCAAAGATACATACCATTTGGAGCAAATACCAGAATATTTGTGATAAAGTGAGCGCTTTTCCAACCATTGTATGTTGCATTTTCCATCTCCGGGTCATCTGTAGCTTGGCAAGGAAGACTTAACCCATCGATGCTTCCAAAGCCTCCCACAAGACGAGGGTGACGAGAACGAATAATTTCATTGTACTTTGTAATCTCTCGAATAGAAGGGAAGTGAATAGTGGCTTCTGGGATGCGCAAGAGGATCGTACGAAGAATATCGAGTGAGAAGTCAAGATATCGATTGACAGTGGTAGGAATAAGGGCAAAGATTTGTTGAAGTGAGACTTCGGTCATTGTTGATGCGAAGAAGTGAAGAGTGAGTCCAAGAGCGCCAGCAGCATCTAGCGATCGCCTTCCAAGCCGAGGCTGACCCTCCAAAAAGACATCTCCACGGGGAACAGGAACTGTGTCTCAAATATCTTGAAAACCACTTTCGAGAATATAATGGAAGGATTGGACATCAAATCCCATGGTAGTGATGAATGCACGATCATCCATACTCTCGTAGAGTTGAGTCCATGGGGTTCCGTGGCGTGGGTTCAGTAGAAGCTGAGGGCGACATAGATAACGGCGTGATGTGTTTCGAATCCGTACTTGATTTTCACGAGCATCAGCAGCAGCGGCAATGAGAATACCAGCCACAGTTGCAGGTATCATTAGCTGCCAGTCTTCATCTTCATCAAGTAGGTATTCGAAGGCTGTCTGGAGAGGCTTGGGAAACATCTGAACAACCTGAAACACGCCAAAACGCGCCGTAAAATTTAGGAATTGTGTTACGGTTATCAGATTTACAGAAAAATTTCCCTAAATTTACCCGACGCAAACTGAGCTCAAACCCCAGTCGTCCGTATTTCCCTAAATCCTTACGGGAAGTCACCCAGTGAACCGGGGATGATTCCAGCAGTTCTGGCAGATGGCTACCATCAAACACATAGTATGACTGGCGTTATTAGTAAGATAGGGATGTCCGGATCATGATGGGTGGCAGGTGGTTTTCGACGAACTTAGATGCGGCGGCGGATCAAGATGGGATGGTCGTAACAGCGCGGTGATGAGTCCCTGCCCACATTTCAGAGCGCTGCTGCTGAATCACTGGGGGCGACGGTTTTGCCAGACTCTGAGAGCGGTAGTGAAATTGACTCTCTACAACTAGTGACTCACCCACTAGCTGCACATGGTATCACTACTGCTGTGAATGATGGTATCGCCGTTTCAAAGTAGTCTGGTGACGACTACATAGCCTTGAGGTTTGACTCGGTCCGACACAAGGCGGGCAAACGACTCAAATTCAAAAACCACACAGAACCGGTGGGTCACCAGACTAACGAGCCCAAAGCACTGAAACGACAAATGTCAGTTTGGTATCATGCATATGTCGGAGACGGTCGGGCCGCCCAAAGAGTGCAGGTCTGTGGCGCAGCGAAAAGGCACGAGCGCAGCCACAGAGCAGCAAGCCCCCTCGGCTTGTCGCCCACCGCCCCCAGCCTCGACCGCGTTCCCGGTCTCGGCACCTCTTCGGCGTCCTGGGCCTCGAGCTCACGATGCTTGTCAGGGGCTCTCGGAGCGATGCCCTGCGAGGTGGTTCCGCCCAGGTCTCGTTGCTCGGGGCCGGTAAGCGCTGCGCGCTTTCGCCCATCATCTCCCGCACCGTGCATCACTCGCGTCGTATTCACTGTCGCTAGCTCTTCCCAGTACCCACCGCTCGTAGTGATAGCATCGCGTAGTACACAATGCTATCCGCTTTTCTTCCTTCCCCGCGCGTTCTCCCGGTCGCAGCACAGACCAAAGATACCATGAATTACCTCATAAATACGCACGCAGCAATCGAGTCGCGACCCAAGTTGAAGTTAGAGCGTGCAGATCCTTTACCAGCGCGGGGACCACCATGTGATGCGACACCGACCGCGCACGAACTGTAAATGTAGATACTGTAAAAAGCCCAGTACATAGTACAGTAGACTCCGAATCCGATGTCAGGATATGTCCAGAATCATGATAGTTGCTCAGGACATGATGTACATACAGTGCGGGTATGAGCAACATCTGGATCACAGTCATTGTTGCCAGTATGTAACACTATCATTTGTACCAATATGATCTGACTAGTCGGGTTTGTACTATGCAAATCATCTCTCCCCCTGAGTCAACTCAAACGAGCTATCCGTTTCCTCAGCTGCTCCTCGTCGATGTATTGCGAGTCAATGCGGTATGGCAGAGGCACCTCGCGGGTGATGCGGTGCAGGCCCATGTTATGAAGGTGCTTGCCTTCCAACCGAACTGAAAACATAGGGCACATAAATGGCGGCGAAAAGCAAGAAGGTGAAATGACACACAGAAGTTCCACTGTATCCTCCGTAACAGCTCCAAGAGGGCAACGATAAATGTGCATAAATTGTAATTTGTCTCATCGACAAATACGTAAATCAGCCAAATGAAACGAAGGACTAGGTTGGATATCTGCAAGGAGAGATTGAAATCAGATATATCACTAGTATCTGTTTGCGCTCGTACCAAAGAAAAGTAGTACCACTAAGCCACCATCAGTGGGATCGAACAAATCCTCTAGGAAAGGGAACGTACCGGTATGTGTGAACTGTACACAAGATCTGGCCTAAGGAGTGGATATTGAGCATGTGGTTTGCCCATTGACCAATCCATCAAGACGTCCTGAGACAAAAACATGTGATGGTTGTAGAAATGTACAGAGGTGGAGGAGCCTACCCAAGCACATCCGTACATCGAGTAAATAGTCGACGTGAAAACCCAGAGGATGTAACTTTTATCGGTACTCGAACCGTCTGAGAGATGATTAAGCTATGTGTTAAGCATCAAGAGCACCTTCGACATACTTTTGTATCTCCAGTAGCAGTAAAAGAAATACTGAATTACTCCCATGCCATACTTTCCGGCCTGTTCAAATATGGTGATAAACAAAACGAATAGAGACCATATGAATACCGTACATTGATAAGCTGGCTGGGAAGCTTCGAGTCGTAGTATCGCCTGATATTCTGTACGAAACGCACTATAAATGGCAACGCGCCAAGGAAAAAATACCATCCCCAATTCTGAGCTGCACCGCATGTTGACCATACTTCTTGGACCCGAAGATCGTAAGCTGAGGACAGGAGGCCTTGAAATGCACGACTGGAAGCGGATGAGTCCCCATCATGCAGAATCATCCCATTGGCCTGGGGTTGTATAGTCGAGTTGGGGGAAACGAGAAAGAAGAGGGAATAAGAGCAGCCCACGAAGTATAGATGGGAAAGCGAATACACAAGACTGCAAAACTGATCACTAGTAGGGAAAGATGAGACGTATTGGGTAAACCAAGTGGCAAAATCATACCCAAGCCAGACGTCCGTGAACTGAAAAATAATCAGATTTCAACGATGTCGTGAAACTGATACGCGAGAACAAACCTCGACCATCCATACCCCACTGGCTGCAAGCTTGGCTATTTGTTTGATTGTCCACCAACGAGCGGTGCTCCGTATGGATCCCTTCGTGTCGTGATGTAATTAGCCTCAGATCTGATCAGAAGCTGGTTTAAGAACTTACATGGAATGGATTAAACATAGCTACGAAAGTAGTGGCGAGCCAAATCAAAGGCCACAACGTTGGGGGACCAATTTGAGCGAAGGAGAACCAAGATGCGTAGGCGAGGGTACACAACAAAAAAGAAGGAAGCTTTTGCATCTAGTTGAGATCAAGTTATGTGTAATGGCGATGGAAAACGCACCTCGAAGTATTCACGATGATCAAGCCTTGACCTCAGGTTCAATTCTGAAAGAATTCTCAGAGAACGAACAGGTATAATAGCAGTTACGAACTAAAAATAAAGACGTAGCTGATTTTTTTCTCGACCCACACGAGGATATTGATGCCAATTAGCAGTGCCAGTAGTACCGGTAAGAAGAAAACCGAGTAAATGTAAAGTAGGATATTCCACGACGGGAGCGATGCTCGTGTATGCTCTTGGAAAACTACCAGGAGATTCAGAATCATACCAGTAATTATTGGCCTTAGAAGTATATCCTACCTTGATAGAGGCCTGCGACAATTGCAGGAAATGATAGTCCCAACCAACATCCGGAGCGAAACGTGCTCAGATGGCGCGTCTTAGATGATGGCCCGACTCGAAGGTGACCCAGGGCTCTCTTTCTGTCTCCATGTTCTGGGTATGAAGTTCGCGAGTTAGTGACGCGTGTCCAAACACACGAGTCCCCAAGGCTCGAGTGGAACGTACCGAATCGCATTGCGAAAAGGGTTTCCATTTCCTTGAGCATAGTGCTCACCATCGCACCAGATGCAAAGGTGCAATGTTCTACCTACGAGAATGTAGTGTTTGAGTGTGATGACATCATTAATCAGAGTGGTTGCGTACTTTCTCCTTCATGTAGGGGTCCAGAACAGAAATCTTACTAATTTTCCCATATTTCTTCAGCAGTTTCCGAAACCCAGTAAGGTTGAGGATCTTGGAAAATCAAACAAAAAGAGAAAAGAAAGAAGTCAGCACGTAGCACATGCACAAAAAAATGGCTCACTCTGTAATTGTTTAGCACCTCAAGACCACTATGAATACACGCCGTATGTCAGTTTGCACGTTCTCGATCAACATATGAGGAGCTAAACGTAAATTTCCAACGCACCGGTAGTGTTCAAAGACAGCATTTCGAAGTCGCTTCTTCGCACGTTGATATTCAAGAGGATCGAGAGGATGCTTTGTTTCATTCAATGACAGGCCTGGAAAGCTATTCGAGCGATCGCTTAGCGATCCAGCGGTAGCATCTAGTGTCGGAGAGGTTGCGAATTTAATTTCGCCCTCAATCGCGCCCTTTTCTATTTCAACCCCGTTCCAGAAACTGAGATGATTAGGGCTCGGAGGTCTTTGTGCAGCTGCTCGCATCCCTGAGCTAGTTATATCAACGAAATTGTGACGACCTGATATTTGTGAGTCGAAATAGAGCATTTTCGCAAAACAAAATAACTACCAAGGGCCAGTTCAGGAGCCGGAGTACCGTTTCCCCAACTTCTACGAGGCTTTTCTGGTTTCCTCTTGGATTCCCGAAAATATCTCATCAACGATGAAAATGTAAGCGGGACAGAAAGACATGCTCTCTTGGCTCGACTCCAAGTCCTCGCGCGCCTGCATGTCGCCTAAAGTGGTCACCGTTTAGTGACATATACGCTCATCAGCAATAAAGAACCACCGACATAGAACATTCGGCGGTGTACTACAAGTTCATCCAGTTGTCTTCTCAACTGTTTGGCACGTTCATGCATCTCTTTTTCTCTCTCCGTATAAAATGTTTCTACTTTGCCGAGTTCAGCATCAAGCATGTCGAAAAATTTACTGTGAACGGCGGGCAGGTCGGAAAGAATTGCTTGTAAAGAGGGGTATCCTATTAGGGCCACGGTTTACCTGTGATCGTACCTGAGTCGACAGAACAAATACCTGGATCCTTTGAAAACGGGAAACCCGGAGGAGCAATACGAGCTCCTGGGGCCCGAGATGACCTGTTTGGCGTCATTCCGGGCATACGAGACGCAATATTAGCCCATGTGAAACCGAAGGAAGGCACTGGTTGTTTTGTAAGCTGAAGAGCTTCACCGTTGTCAGTGTATTCGTGGCTTACTTTCGAGGTTCCTTGTTCCTCGCATCGTAGTCGAATCATGCGCTTCCTGACCTAAGTACGCCTCTGTCGCAATTGAGAATGAATGCATCTTATTTCAACGTAGTGATTTGTTTTTACCTTCGAATGCATCATATCTCTCTTCGCTGTTTGGAAAGGAACAGTTGGTATGACCGCCGTCTGTATTCCCAAAGGAACTCCACGAGTCGGTTCGGCGCGGGGTCTGCGCTCGTATAAGTCCTAATTGTGCTTTAAGTCCTCGATAGTCACTATTGAGTGGAAACAATCATGTTTCCCGAGCACAAAAGCCACGTCAGGGTATGGGCTTTGGAAAAGAACTCAGGAAACGCATTTACATATAGGCCTTTTTCCATTCGGGGGTCTATGAAAAGCAGTTCAGTCTGATGAGTATAACACAGATGCGGCTCGAAACCTCACTTGAGAATCTTGTAGATATCTGCAATGAGGACTGTAAGGAAAAGCCAGTGAAATGAGAAAGACTTCTCCTTACCGTGCAAATTTCATGTCTTGATGCAGGGTCTACCCAAACTGACTGAACAGGCGAATAGGGGACAGCTGTGGTTGATGCTCAACAAAGCTGCGGAACAACCTCTATGAAGAAAATTTCCAGAGCGAAGCATGGCCCTAAAAACCTTGGAACGGGTCGGATCGGGTCGAGCATCCCAGGAATTGACGAGTCACACCACGGAAATGGGACCCAGCACACGTCATAGTTCAGTCACTTTGAAACTTTCGAAACGATCCGATCAAACGGGATCTTGTATGGAGCTAGCGCGGATCCGATTTCCGGACAATCCGGGCTCATCGAGTATGAAATGCAGAAACCTTCAAAGCAGGAGTCTTGCTTGCGCCAAATTGCGCCAAGCGATGGCGAACTCGTGCGGAAAGTGCCTGTCATTTTACATCAACATACTGAAAAATCGAGAATATGCAAAACTCTTTACCTCCGCATACTTTAGCACATGCTTGACTGGCACACGAGCACAATTATTTGGACCCGACCTGCCAATCATATATTGCCACCGTTGAGCGATTAATTAGGTCAATATTTCAACCGGCGTTGCAGTTTACGTGTGTTGCGTCTAGTATTGGAATATTAATGCAATTTCTGTATGTTGATCACATGTTATCATGTAAACTTGCGAAACAGAACACTTGCCTTGCACTTTTAAGAAGTTCAAGTATTGAAACCCATGGACTACCACTAATACCACCCCACATGTCACGAATTATTGTGGTTACCGCTGA
Organism: Austroboletus olivaceoglutinosus; assembly: GCA_038093615.1. Classification (NCBI taxonomy): domain Eukaryota; kingdom Fungi; phylum Basidiomycota; class Agaricomycetes; order Boletales; family Boletaceae; genus Austroboletus; species Austroboletus olivaceoglutinosus. The sequence goes on along the minus strand of JBBPSN010000304.1, from coordinate 16,539 downwards.
TTGGTATCCCCCCGCTGTGTCTCACGTTGGTGGGAATGACACGCCAGGACAGGCCCCACGATGGGGAACCATGGACTTGTCCATGGGGGCAGTTGCGGGAACGTCCGGAGGTACCCATTTTGTACCTGAATTAATACCGTCCCCCATGTTACGCAGGGTTACGCAGTTCAACACAAATGAGAAGCGGTTTATGAAGTTTGAACGTTTTGAACTGCGATCAAGAAGTACACGGTATGCAGCATAGGTTATTCAATATGGACACATTCAAATAGAATGAGTTATCACTGTAATTGGGACGAACATGTTTACATACATAGGCAACAGAAGGCGGCATTTGCACCGAGAGACTGAAGACCAGTGAGGCGGTCGTGCCAAAATTGCAAAAACAGTAGTTAGTTCCTGACCAATCTATTAGTATTACCTAATAGACCTGCGACTCCGACGGTAGCCTACAGCTCTGTCACTTACTGCCATGTAACCAATAATGCCTCAAGGCTTCGTCCGCGGCCTCAGAAGAAGTAAGTCGTTGTCATGATAACTCCACATCGCAACTCAGGCGGTCGACTCCGAGTGTATGTGGTATGTATATATGTTCCGGTCGTGGTGACGTGGCTCCGAGAGTGACCCAAATTAGCGGCCAAATAGATATCACCTATCGTTCACGTTATCAGCATAAGTCAAACACCTTCTCGATTCGCTGACAAGGGTGTGTTCCATGTCTTACATGTATATCTGGCACAACATTCCCGGTGACAGCCGATAGTTGATGATCCTGTGTCGCACGCGACACCACTACTTACGGGTTCGACCAATCAGAGGCCTCGATCCAACGATTGTAAATTTCTCCGATTTTTGAATCAGTTCGGATTTGCGCGAGATGTAACTTGAATGATAAAATTTGATTTACTCTGAATTTGTTGGGCATGCAACGCGGAATCTAATAACACCTCAGACAAAAAATACTATAGTATACGAAAATATTGGGTACAAATCCGAGAACACATTTCACTCATAATAGTGTTGCTTACAAGTGAAGTGAAATAAGCGGTCGGTAAATAATTTAACCCGCACGCACGTCCTCCTTTAAGGCACTAAACCACTATGTCGGTCACTCTCAATATTCTGTAGATAGAGTCTTGTACTAGCACAATTATGCATATCATGGAATAAGTGTATTTACTGTCTTGTCATAGTGAAGAGTCTCGTCGGACTTTGACTTGTACATACTGCTGGCACGAAAATCTGAACACCAAATATCATGAGTACTTTGTACTACACAATCAGTAAAAAAAAAAGTGATTATGGTCCTTAATGTCCTTAATCTCGTAACTGGGCTCTGTCGAAAACCAACAGACCTATGTGCCTGTGCTTATGGTGGTGGTGGTGGTGGTGGTGGTGGTGGTAGGGCCGAGCTGTGGTTGCAACTTGAAGACGAGTCATGAAAGACCCACACAGACAATGCAAGGGCTGTTTATGGCGCATGCTCAGTCTCGTGGCTGTTCTCTTGTAGATTGACCGACGTACCTCGTTTCTTTCAGCGCTTGCAGTTGTGGTTTTGTTGGGGCGGTTGTGATTGCATGGGTAGTGGTCGTGACGCAGCGTCACGGTGTTTACACTCAGGTGCGCCCGGGGTCCCTTCCCGGCACATTCCGAGGTGCGACTTTTCGAAATCTGCTTTTCCACAGACATTTGCAAACCGCTGTAATAAAGAATCTTGGTTCGCTCCGAGTGGTGCAGTACAAGTCCCGTACATACCACATACCGAGCCTCTCCCGACAGGTATGGGTTATGAGAGTGATGACTGTACTTTGGTCTTGTTAGCGCGGCGATGACGAAGTGCAGACGACGCGGAGTCGGTGTATGCTTCAACCTATTGAAGCCTCAATTTGAAGGTTTTTCGCCAAAGAAGTTGTCGGCCGGGGTTGTTTCCAACCAATTCTGCATCACCGCTGGACGTACTATTAGAGCTGCGACTGTTATCACAGCACTATACGAAAAAAGGACATGGGACAGGCCTGTCAGTGTGATCAACTTGAATTGATGACCATCGTCGCCGATGATCACAACTATTACTATTACTATTACTAATAGTCTAATAATTGCGAGTGACGCATCACGTGACCGGTCCACCTCGTTGCTGCGAATCGCACTGCGACGCTGTCTGCCTCTAGCCAACCCGGTGACGAGTCCGCTGTTGACTATGAGCTTTCAAGATATCGAAACTGGACAGTCCCGTCCAGCTCAGACGAGAAGCACAACCTCCCAGGGGCGGGAAGATCCCACCTTCACGTCCTTACAGTCCTCGTTGTCCCTTCAGGTGTTCAAGATCAATAGCAATGTTCAGGGAATTTTGAAACTGGTAGACCAACTTGGCACTGCGAAGGATTCTCCTTCCCTTCGCAAACAGCTGTGCGTAAATCTCGAATTGGTTGTCAAGATGTTCATTCATTCCGCGCCAGTCATGACCTCACGGAAACAACAAGGGCCATGGCCAAACGTGGCTCGGAGGACTTGAAGAAGCTTTCTTCTATACCAGCAGCCAGCGTAAGCTACTATATAAATGTTGTTTCGCGTTTAGACTTAACCTGTCCCTCAGTCTCATCAAAAGACACTACTGCAGAAGACTTCTCATGATGTTCAATTGTCATTTGTGGCATTCCAACGAGCACAACAATTTAGCGCGGAACGACAGCGAACGGTCGTAGAGGGTGTGCGGCTCGCGGTAGAAGACGACCGCACCCGTCTTTCGTAAGAAATCTATCGCGAGTTGTATTATCTATCTAACTTCGTCAAGCGAAAGTGAATCTACCCCTACCCCACAACAACAACAGGCACAGCTGCTTCAATCCCAGTTGTCCCCGCACGATCTTGCTTACCAAGAATCATTAATCCGGGAACGAGAGGCGGATATCCAGGAGATTGAGACAGGCATTCACGAGTTATCAGAAATATTCCGGGACCTTGGTACACTAGTCAATCAACAAGGTGGCATGCTTGGTGCGCATGCCTGCAGCGTTCATATATTTTTCTTTCTGAAAACCATGCTGAAATTATAGATAACATTGAGTCAAATGTTTATTCAATAGCCTCTGATACTCGTGGCGCTGCCGAAGAACTTTCTACTGCATCAGAGCATCAGCGAAAGGCTGGTCGTCGCGCTGCTTGTTTGATGTTCATTATCGTATTCGTAGTGGCGCTTGTGCTTATAGCCGTGAGTCATTTTGGTTTCGTCCTCTTGCTATGTTACCTAACTTGTTTTTTACTTCCAGATCCTGCTGCCGTAGAGTAATTTACACTTTGTGAGCTCTATGGTGAAGTCATCGTTTCCATATTTTGTTGGGACATAGTAATGGACACAAGGCATTATAGTTTGTCTTTATTTCTAAATTCGCTATTACGTGCATTTCCGTCTTGACATCTTGCCCGGCAAGTAAATCTTAGCATGACCTGTGTTTGTCATCTTGGCGCAACGGGGTAATTGACATATATACCACTTCCTGTGCTAAATATGCAGGCACAAACGCTGGTTCGTTGGTCCACGATCATTCAGCCGTTGTGATGGTGGCAATTGTACTGCAAAATCGTACGTGACTGGGTAGCATCGCCTTTCTATCGTATATAATTCCTCATGTACCCGCTCAACCACCCGTTCCTTATCTTTTAGCGCTTCCTCATACAACTACTCATGTCGGCGTCCCCAACCAATGTTTTGTCCTTTCGAGAGGATGTTATCGACATGTTTGTTGTCCCCGAAATTCTTTGCTGTTGCATTTGCTGAATACTAGTGTCTTATAGACGTGGCACAGTCGTATGTAATACGGCTAGCCGCTGTCATTTTGAACTAAAACTTGCAAGATGGTTGCCATCGCCGGATTCACTATGCTCGTTTGGGATCATATGATAACATTTGACGATGAAGCAGGTGATCTCAGCAGGACTCGCGTTTTCATGCCTCAGCCCAAGTTTCACAGGTTGAACTCGTGTGGAAAAGTAACAAGGGACTCCGTGAGCAAACATTAACTCACTGAATATATCCTTGACATTGTCTGGGCAGTGGTATACTTGTTCTTGCTTGTAAGCGGGAAATCGGGTATAATGCATTTTGCATCTCATCGGCGATATAGAACAGGTATCTTACTCCTTTGGGTTTCATTGTGAATCTCGTTGGTGAGGATCGTGTCTAGTCATGGTGTTGGGCGTGACTGAGAATTGGTTCAGCTTTCACACTTCCTGGTTGGGGATCGGAAGTAAGTTTGCAGGTCTCTACGACTTATTTGCTTGACCAATTGTTGTAGACGTTTGGCATTTGGCATTTGCTTCTGAACTACAACTCATTGTTACTCAGTTGTCAACATTTTGTACGATATGAGGGGGCCATGACTGTGGTGGGCATACAAATAGCCGGGTTCATAATGTTTCTCCGGTGAGGTGTCACTGACTTGGAGGTGTGCTTTGCTCCTTTCTCATGCCAGGATGTTGAAGAGTTCGTGCTCTTTACAATGGAAGAAAGATAGTTGTTTGGAGTGTCATATCATTGTTCCTCTTGTGGCTCGGAGTAAATGCCTGGCTACTCGTGAAGGGAGAAGGTCCGCTGCCATTTTCACCATGTCTCGAACAGGTTCTGACGTGGTCACAGCGGTCTACCACATTTCAGAGGTTCACTGTGTGTCATTGTGCTACCTTGTAATGGCGACGCAAGTAACCACCATCTAACTAGCATGCAGTATGATATTCGATCCTTCCCTGTAAGTACCTGTCTTATAGCATATGTCTGTAGCTAATTCTGCACCAGAAGTAACGTTGCCTCAGCTTCTGCATGGCTACCTCTTCTCTACGACACCTACATTTTTGCATTGACACTTTACAAGACAACGGACAGGCCAGGTCGCATCGTATGGAAGTTGTTGTCTGACGGTATATTGTATTATAGGTGAACTTGGTTTCGTAGTCCTGACACGTCCGCCTGAGTAACTGATGATTGATTGCCTTTGAGCGTGATATGTATGATCAATGTTGCTTTGACGGTCATGATTGTCCGGGCGGGACCAGATGTGAAGAACATTACGGCGCAGCAAGTGTGTTCCTTTTTCTGAAATGCTCTAGTTTGACACCTTCCACATAGGCTTGAATTGCTGTGAGTGCATGACAAAGTGTATGATCACTGATTGGAGGTTGTTGACTAGTACCTGTTGATTTCAGGCTCACGGTATGTTATCTCCAAGTGCAGACGTGCAAATCATAACCGATTCGACTACAGGTGGCTATGGTGTCGCGTATTACGCTAAACCTGAGAAAGACGGTATCGGGGGGCATATTTATTGATTCTGACGATGCGCTACCTGTGTGGGCAAGAGCTGGACCAGTCTGGATCCCACGGAGATGGCACAGGACCATACATTGAGCCCATAGGGCCAGTATGTCTAGTAGAGTGTTGGTAGAGATGGATAAATCGACGCTGCTGTGACGCAAGGCTAGTGGGGTCACGTGAAATGTTGGTAGATATGTTTGTCGGAGTGTTCCAAATGGGACCAGGTGTGGTGGCTTGGTGGATGTATTGGCTTGGGCTTGTCGGCGCAGGACCCGACCACGAAGTGTTCCTTGTGCTTCCCTCCTTTGTGCTGCCCGCTCTTAAGGCCTCATTTTCCCTAACACCCCAACCCCCGCCTCGCTCGCATCCTCGATCACTTCCCTGGGTCCGCTAACCCATGGCAATGTTCTCATCACACTCTATCAGTCCCGGAAAGATCTCGGGCGCCTCAAAGGTGCTTAATGACTATGTCAGTCCCTAGTGTTTGCGCCGCAGTACACGTGGCTGACCTCCCTCTCAGCAACTCGGCGATTCCCTCGGCAAAGGGGCGTTCGGTCAGGTATACCGTGAGTTCTCCTCCTCCTACATGACTGATAGAGGTAGGTTGATCGTCGGCGCAGGTGCACTTAACTGGGCTACCGGTGAAACCGTCGCTGTCAAGGAGATCCAGCTGAGTAACATACCAAAGGGTGAACTCGGGCAGATCATGGTGCACAGTGTTCTTCGATTCCCGACTTCTGCTCTTTTCTCATCTTATTCTATAGTCGGAGATTGACTTGCTCAAGAATCTCAACGTACGTACCTTCTCTCACCCGTTCTATTCCTTAGCTGATCAAATCCAGCACCCCAATATCGTTAAATACAAGGGATTTGTCAAGTCACGAGAGTACCTGTACATCATCCTCGAGTACGTTTGTTAGGTGTCCGTCCGTTCCTGGTTGATCGATCCCTTTGTAGATTCTGCGAAAATGGATCCTTACATAACATATGTAAACGATTTGGAAAGTTCCCCGAGAATCTTGTTGCGGTGTATATCTGTCAAGTCCTAGAAGGCCTAGTATACCTCCATGATCAGGGCGTTATTCATCGAGACATCAAGGGTGCCAACATATTAACGAACAAGGACGGATGTGTCAAGCTCGCAGACTTCGGAGTAGCCAGTTCCACCACGACCGGCGCGGTTAGCGATGATGCTGTTGTCGGTAGTCCATATTGGAGTAGGCAATGCCTTCTCCTCATTCACAGCGCGTTGACAGTATGCTGTTTTCAGTGGCACCAGAGGTCATTGAACAATCAGGTGCAACAACGGCTTCTGATATATGGTACGCCCGTGTTTTCGACGTATTTTATTCTCTTATCCTCGTTCTTCAGGAGTGTTGGTTGTGTGGTCATTGAACTTCTTGAAGGCAAACCACCATATCACTTCCTTGATCCTATGCCTGCACTCTTCAGGATTGTTCAAGATGATTGTCCTCCGATACCAGAAGGTGCCTCTCCAATTGTGAAGGATTTTCTCCTCCATTGTTTCCAGAAGGACAGCAATTTACGAATATCTGCAAAGAAACTCTTGAAACACCCATGGATGGTAGCAGCGAAGAAACAAATGGATTTGTCAACCGGAAAGGATGGACATTCGGGCAGTAACAATTCTCAAACGTCGTCTGGGTCACAGAAGCGTCCACTGAGTAATTACAATTACGATGAAGCTGTCCTCAAGGTGCAAGAATGGAATGAAGCATTGAAATGTAAAATTTCTTCCCTCTGCCACAGCTGAAATGGTCTGATGATGTCTAGCGCCATCGCGTCCTTCAAAGCACGGTGGCCGTGCCGGTGTTGTTGATGGCCCTCCTCCGTCACCTACGCGCCCACTACAGAATAAAGCCAGCGTTAACTTATTCCAACATTCTGTCCTTGGGTTACAACAATCGATATCAGCACCGATGGCTCTTAGAGTACCCCCTCCTCCTGCAGGCAAGCCATCAGCACCAGTTGGTCTGGTCGAAAAGATTCGGGAACCGGTGCCATTTGTCCTTCAGCAACCCGAAGAACAGACTGATAACTGGGATGACGATTTTGAGGATGGCCCGTCGTTCTCAAAGCTGCAAGGTTTGCGACCCATGTCTCTTTCGCCTCACAACGTTAATTAAACTGTTTTTATATAGCATTGGACAAGTCAGCTGTGGAAGACGACAGACCAGAGGTGGACGACAATGCTCAGACGATACGGCCAAACCGTAGTCCAGCTGGTCCGGGTACGGTCCCTTTAGCGAGAGCCCCTGCGGCGGATATCGTTCCGATTGTAGAAGACTATTCGGATCTTGCATCGGAGGAAGACGACATCATTTTGCAGGAAAAGGTCGCGGATTTCAAGGTTAGTTTCAACTACTTTTATTATTCGATTCTCAGAGTGATTCTTTTTAAATGTAGATGAAGAATTCTGTGCGCCGCGGCCTATTTCATCCAGATGACATCAAAACTCTGGGTATCGCACCCAGCTCTCCCGGTCCGATGTCAGCTCCTCTTCCTAGCCTTTCACGCAAGCCTTCGCGTCCATCATTGAGTCCTGCCGGCTCGAATGGTCCGCCACCTGGTTCACTTCGCTCGCATTCACGGTCATCATCTTTTGTTGGCTCTGGTTCGAATAGTTCTGGGTCCTTCGGACGATCGGAAGCCAAACGAGTCGCAAGCTCGCATGAGTTCGACAAGTATACAGAAGAGGACGATGAGGACTATGATGACGTGTTTGGCAAAGCAAACGGCACCAGTGCGCTCTCTTTTGTTTAATAGTATTTGACTACTCCCAGACTGATAATTGAATTAGCCCTCGAGCAACCTATGCAAACCCTGCAGCTCAATACTCGATACTCCAATAAATCTTGGGTATGTTCACTAATGACCCTTGCTTTACTTATTTCAGGTTTTAACCTTGAATTTTTAGCTGGGAGACGACGATGACGACGACGATCCTTTCGCGGAGGTGCGACATATCATGGCGCTGCAAGTTTTGAAATCTCACATTCAATCCAGATTGACGAAGGCTTTGCAGAGGATGATCTTGAAACTAATTTGCAACGAGACAAACATGCTCGCCTGTGCAGCATGGTGAATCAATTAATTGACGAGCTCACGCCCTCGGCACCCGACTTCCAGCTTCGGGACGCTTGCGATCAGCTAGTAGGCACTTGATATATGCGGATGATGTGCTCCTCTTGATTGTCTGATTAATAGATTGCCATCATGACAGAGAACCCGGAAATGCTCTTCCAGTTAGTTTCTTCTCATGGCATGCTAGCAATTTTGGAGGTATTGGAAGGGAAATGCTCTCGGGACGTGTTGATGAAGCTGCTTCATATAATCAATCTGGTATGAGTCCGTATGACATACCTGTCGGGAGATTTATGCCAACTGACCTTGTTTTCGTAGCTCGTCACAAGCGACCTTGGTGCATTGGAGAGTTTTTGTCTCATTGGGGGCATTCCCGTCATGATGGGTAAAATTTATCGTCGGCCGTTTGATATCTCTGGCTGACAATTACAGGTTTCACTTCCAAGAAATATCCCTCCGAGTGCAGGACTGAGGCGTCGAATTTCGTCCGGTTGCTTTGCCATACATCAGCGTTGACCCTTCAAATGTTCATTTCGTGGGTACTTTGGTTTTTTTTTTTGATGACATATGTCTCACCGTATACAGGTGCCGTGGACTCAAGGTCCTTGTCGATCTCCTTGATGAAGACTACACGGAACAAAGTGAGCTTGTCGTGGACGCTCTTGACGGCATCGGGAGTGTTTTTGAGCTGCAGAGCCCAACGACCAAAAACGACTTTTGCCGTATGTTTATCAGAGAGGGGCTCCTGGATCCTCTATCTTCAGCGCTATTGAACGTCATGGGCAATCAAAGCGAGACTGCTGTTGAGATGAAGCACAAGATAATACAGATCTTGTTGGTATTTTCGCAGGTGACCCAGAGCGATATACACGTGCGAAATGCCATGGGAACAAGAAAGATCGTTCGTCGTAAGTTTGGAACGCCCTTGGTCCCATGGAAAGCTCAGACGTGATACGTAGGGTTGATGCGTGCTTGCGAGCTACTCGAAGGAGATTGTCTGGTTCAGATGCTCAAGGCAGTGAAGCACCTCTCGATGAATGCAAATCTACTCGAAGTACTTCAGAATGCCAATGTCATCGAAATCCTCATCAAACTTTTGGATGAAGACCGAGCTGGACCACATGGCACAGTAGGTCACTTCTTCTGATGTGAGGGTCTCTTACCTATTATTTACCTCAGGAAGTATCCAACCACATATTTCAAACGTGCTACAACCTCTGTCGGCTGAATAAATCACGGCAAGAAGAGGCTGCCCAAGCAGGTATCATCCCGTGCCTCAAGCGTGTTATCGAGACTAGCTCGCCTTTGAAGCAATTTGCCCTTCCTATTCTGTGTGATCTTGCAAGTGCAGGCAAGAGCTGCCGTAATTTACTTTGGCAACATAACGGTTTAGGCATGTACCTGAAGCTCCTGGAAGACCCTTACTTCCAAGTCAGCGCATTGGAGGCTATCTTATCATGGTTAGCTTGTCTCCTAGGTCGTACGGGGCATTATTGACCACTATCTTAGGCTACAAGATGAAACTGCCAAGATCGAGGACCAACTCGTCAAATCTGAATCGATCGATGCCCTGCTCAAGTGTTTTGTCTCCGCCAAGGCCAACTCGTTTGAGAATCTACTGGACCCCCTTCTCAAGATTTGCCGTATCTCCAACCCATTTACCATTGGGCTCGCAAAATCATCCTTCTTCAAGCGCATTATCGACAGATTGTCGCACAGTCGCGCAGTCGTCCGACTTAACCTGCTGCGCATCCTGAGAACGGTCTGCGACGTACATCCAAACAGAGCCATTTTGGTAGAAAGATACGGGTTGCACGAGATCGTGGTCAAGTTGAGCAGGGAAGATGGCGCTGTTCTCGTTCGGGAGCTGGCAAGGGAAATACTCCCCGCGCTTGCGCCTGCGTTGAAGCCTGCGCTCGGAAAGTCTGGGTTGAAAGGGCCGGATACGCCCAAGAACAGCTCGATCATTGCTCCCAAGAAGGCGCGGAGGACGGCCTCTGAAACATCTGCGTTGCTCAGCTCGTCGGGTACACCGCTGGGATCTGGTGTTGACGCCTCAATGCGGATGGGGATCGAGCGGTCGCACTCGTCCCGACATCGACTTGGTGACATAGCATGGCAGGCCGGAAGTGCTCGCCGGTGAATTTGGAGGATGTCAAGGACACAAGTGTAAATTTTTTGATCGTCAATTTCCCTCATTATCGATATATCATCCCTGTCTATTTATCCATTTTCACGGTAGCGCAACACCTTCATTTGCACGTACACTACAAGAAGACCCTTACTAATTGCCCATACCACGTAACAAATGGACGCGAGTGATCTATGCAAGGGAAATATGTCTACTTGCGGGAGAATGGAATTTGGAAACCCGAGAGGAGCGCTCTGGCTTTGTTCTGGGCACCTTGGCCTTCGGCATTAGTGATGAAGTGTATGTGCATTCCGTGAGTTTTAGGGTAAGCCTCCAAGTTGACCTCGATCTGAGGGAACAAGCCAAGGGCCTCTGGGGGAAGACCAATAGAGACGACGCCGGCGACACCGCTGGGGGTCTGCATGTTGCTGGAAGACGGGGGCAAGACAATGCCGGGGAACTCGCGCAGGCGAGGCAAGACGAACTCCGAGAGGGTGGCAATGAAGTTGTACATCTGTGGACCCTTGAGCTCCACCTTGACGCCTATGGGAAGACCTGGGCGGACCCAGCCGCTGACGGATTTCTTTCCCCTGACGATCTGCACGCCGGCAGAGGAATGGCGACCCCCGCCCTGGTTGGTTTTGCCAGAGATGGCTCTGAAGGAGGCGATTGCGTTGAGGAGGGCGCTGCGGTTGGAGATGGCCTCTTTGATCATGGTATGGACGACGATTCTTTCGAGTTGGACGACGTTTTCCGCGGTGGTGGGCGGGGCAGGCTTCTTTCCGAGACGGTCACCGCCGACGGGCAGGTTGAGACGGTTTTTGGAGTAGGGGTCGTTGGGATCGAATCTGAGGCGGACCTCGCGGGGGGGTGGGCGCGGGCCGGACTCGTGGATGTAGGACATGTACATGAGGTTGTCCTGGAGGGTTGAATAGTAGTGCTCGCGAATGCGACATGGGGCAGTGTCGTGTATGGTGATGTCGACGTGGGGTATGGGGAGGCCGCGGTCGTCCTTGCGCAGCGGACCGCGTATTCTGGGTGGTTTGCGGAATATGCGGGCGGCAGACATGGTAGGAGGAGGAGGAGAGGTTAAAATAAATAATAAATACTATCGATAAGGTTACTTAAAAAAAAAAAGGTTTAGCGGGGGGAAGGCTGACGACGGAGAGCAGTGCGGTTGTGTCTCGACGGCTCTTGTCCTTTTCGTTTTTTTCTCTTCGCCTCGCTTTTCGTTCGCTCTCTTTGTTTTGTTTCATGGCACTGACTGCGACTGCCCAGTCTGCGCTGCCAACATGGGACGAGACCATCGTACCATCCCTGCGCAAGCGTACGTCCATCTCCATCTTTTGCATTTCTTGTGCCCTCAGTCTCTCCTTTAGGACTCGAAAGCGAAAGCCGCATACTCGCCAAACGCATGTCTATCGCGTCCGTTTCCTCCGTGGACGACACCCAGCGGCCTTCCGCGCCATCCCCCTCGCCCCCTCGCCATCTCCCAGAGCCGAGGAAATCTAGCGCGATACCACGGCCTAGTCTACAGTCCTCCAGGAACCCAAACGATGCTCGCTCCGATGCCTCTTCCTCATATACCCGCGTCAACGGCGCGTCCCATTCCCCCTCCATACCCAGACGTGCCCGTACTTACTCCCAGCCCCCTTCCCCGAATGGTTTCTCCAACAACCCCCTTCCGACCCCTGAATCCTCTCGACCAACTTCTCCCCGTACCTCGGACGTAAAACCAACTCGCATACCGATCGCAGCCCGTTCGAGAACAATAAGTACTTCCAGCCATGCTCACAGAGCCGAGAGCCGCAATGGCACCAACCATCGTCCATATCAACCACCCACCCCTGAGATTTCTCAGGATCATCGGCTCGTCAAACCAAGCGAACCCCCGCAACCGACAACTCCCCCGATGGCTTCTATACGGCATCAAGCTTCTAGCATCATTAACGAACCCGCTCCCTTCGCCACATCTTCGACTACATCTTCAATACGTTCAAGAACCCAAGAACCCGCATATGCAGACCCTAGGCCCTCCAACGAATCCGAAGAACGCCCGTTCGAGCATTGGTATAGAGGTGACGTGCACAGAAACGGTGGTGTGGGTGAGCTCCGGGTCGCGAAGCACATGGAGATGTTGCAGATCGCCAACTACGGTCATAACCTCCGAAAAGCCGCTTGTGGACCAACGCGAGACTTGTCTGGCTACCTCGACTCCACTCGTATGCGGAAGAGGGCAGACAGCGTTGGTGTCGGCACGCACGAAAGTTTCTATCTCGACGATGAACGAACAAAGGGTGTAGGTATGGTCCTCGACGAGAGCCCACTGACTGACCTCGAAACCGATCACGATACCGAGCCTGAGACATTCTATGATGCATATGCTGGTGTTGACACAGAAGTGGACACAGACGACACGATCCATTCGAGTCTCAGTGCTTTTTCGCGTGACCGTCCACTTGCCACAGTCTCTTCTAGCCGTAGTCAAACGCCGACGAATGCTCATCCAGTCCCGCCTGGCAACATCACACCAAAGCGTGCAACTCACGCCCCGGTCGCGGACGACCCCTTGCGATCTAACTCCTCATCGGCGCCTGTGAGATCCAGCGCAGAGAGCAACGTACCAACTCCACCCACCTTGGGACCACACGTACGAACGCCACGTGCAACTTCCCCGACATCACAATCGTCCGATCAGTCGTACACCAAGCGGCGTGCGAAGAGCCCTGCTGCATCAACCGCCTCCACTCCAAAGAAAGCAAGAACAAAAGTCAAGACTCCCCCACTAACGACACGTAAGGACGACCCGCGAAGTTCTATTGCAACCTATCCGACTCCAGAGGGAGACGTGGTGGATGCGATACCGACATGGACGCAACCCGTGCAAAAGTCGGGTAATTGGGATGAGGCGAGTAACAACTTGATTAGAATGCTGATTGCACCTTACCACTGGCACCTTTAGGTGGTACTTCCTGTCGTGGCGCGCAAGAGGGGGTTGGATGGTCAATACGAGCAAGTACATGGCAGCCCGAGACCCAAGACACCAGAAGTGCCGCTAATAAGACCTGTACGCATTGTCCTTAAACACAGTGTGGCATTATCCATGCTGATAATTTTTGGGTGTAGGCACCAGGTACATTTGGATACGATTATGCAAAGTATCGGCCACTACGTGTTAGTGAGGAGGTCCAAATGAGAGAGTTTGGTCGACGACCAGAGGAAGCCCTGCTTCCCGAGGAGGACGAGTTCCCACCACTTACCGAGACACCCCCGAAGTCGGTAATGCGGCCTGTGATTGCGATCCCGCAAGAACGCCTTCTGCAAGATCCTCGGAAAATCGTCCCAAGGCCTCCCGATTCTCCTTTGCCCTTCTCGCATTATCGTGTGGAACCGCAAGTACCTTCTATCAACGTCCAGCGGCCGTCCTCCGATTCCGAGCGACGACAAGAACAAGACGAGGATGCTGACGCAGGGTGCTGTAAATGCGTCGTTATGTGATTTCGTCGATATCTGGGTATTTATGGGTCTTTGCTGTTTCTGTAAATTTCGCTTGTTCACTGCATTGGTTTCCATCAGCATTTTTTTCATCATTTTTTTTCTTTTCCAATTTCTTTCTTGACCCAGCTATCACCTATTCTTGAAACGACACGACCACCATCTTGCCCACTTGACGCGTCTGGCGACTTTCTCTGGTGACGCCGATTCTCACTTGTTCACTCATCACGGTATACCTCTTCTTTCATACATACCACGACGGAGTGGAATGCCCTTCGTTCATCCTTGACCCCACACCTAGCTATATCATCGGACTTTCTCATCCGCCGCATGCGTGTTGCGTTGCCCCACACACATTTTTCCAAGATGCCCCACACTCGTTAGTATACCACTTGTAGTATGGAATCGCTCATCTTCTTTTCCTCTTCTTCGAGCTTACCTTATTGTTGCAATAGTTTTTTCTCGAGTCTTAGTAGTTTTCGACGAGATTCAATCGCATATCATGAACACAACTATATTCTTGCATTGGTATGCAAAACGCCACCATCACGCTGCGTCAACAAGAAAAGGGGCCGACGCTGCTCGCGTGCAGGTACCCTTGTGGATCTGACCGCACTTCTTCGGTAGCGTAGACTACGTCGACGTGATACCTACCCCCATCTGCATCGCTCAATTCTACCTTGGTGCGGTTCGCCAACTCCTCGAGAACGCGTCCGTTGCTCGTCCACTCGATCGTATAGCTTTCCGCGCTCTCGATGGGCTGCTCTCTAAACTGAGCCAGCTTCACGAGATCGAGCTCAACCACACGGCTGCTCGACGACGCACACGTCACGCGGAAACCCTCTATCAGATCGATACGCTTGAGAAGCGAGAGCCAAAGCGCTTCTAAACAGACGCTGCAGAAATTGGGCTTGATGACGCTGCGCATCACGCAGTCGTCGTTCGTGGGGCGATACGACGTTTTGTTGTCAAGGTCGAATCTGGAACGCGTGCCATGGTGTCAGAACCGCATGGAGGAGAGGCGGGAATAGGGACGTGCGCACGTGGGGAAGAGGCTGTAATATCCAGGAGTTGCGTTGAATCTGGACGAGTCGACTGAATCATGATGTCGCGTAATTACAAGGGATGGCTCACTCTTCGGGAGATCCATACTCGAGGACCTCGACGCTGCAGAGCTGCGCTTGACCCTGGATGTCTCTGTTTTGGAGCGAGAACTCGACTACGTGCTCGCCTTGGGTCAACGCGCGACCAAAGAAGAGGCTGTAATGCCATCTATCTACGCCAATGTCGGCCCGAGGTACCCACCCGAGATCGATCCCGTCCAGATATACCACGAGGTCATCGGCGTGAGGGATCCCAGATAACGAAAACTTGACAAGGTGGCGAGCATACGTTCCAGAAGACAAGAATGTGAATGACCATGGCTGCTCGACGTCAAGAACGGTCCATGGGTATGCCTGCATCGCCATCACAGAACGCTCGACACGCGGGTGGTCCTTGTTCGTCAACCAGTGTGCCCACGTCACGTCGTGGGGATCGCATATGGCATTAGGCCCGAAATAAGCGAAACCACCATCATATTCTTCACCTACTTCAATGATGGAATGTCCAATTTCGTGACGGAGAACGAGAGCGCCATTAGCCAGTGAGGCAGTCGTCGTACTGCAGATCGTGCTACATCAACATTTTTCAGACAGCGTTGATGGCCACCTTACGTGTATTCTCCTCCAAGGCCTGAGAAAGGAATAAGCGAGCGTTCACATCCCGTGTCCGCATTTTCGCACTCACCACCGTACAAGGGATCGTTTGCTACGGAAGTGATGGTTTTAGTTCATCATAGGGAAAACGCGGAACAACGGAGTTCCAACCTAGCAATATTGCATAATTGCACCTGTCGCCAAAGAACGCGCAGGCAGCAAGAGCCACGTCAGAGTTGTTGGCATACAGGGCTCTCAATTCAGTTCCGTCTCGGTACAAACCAAACGGGGTACTGCGGAAAGAGCCTTAGCGCGTGTGCGAGGCTCAGAAACGTTTCGTTGCTCTCACTCCTTTGCTTTCCCACCGACACCAATGCCGCTCTGCCATTGCATGTCAGCAAGAATACGGGCTTTGTGAACGAGCTCTCGAAACCTCTTTGCTGGGAGTAAAGACGGCCCAGAAATTGAGTAAAGGCTTGACGGTGAAAAAAGTCTGGTTCGTCGACATGTCGTGTGCAAGGCGAGACGCATCGTCCAAGAATTTCTGTCGTTCCGTTGCAGTATCTGAGATGCATCAACCCCGTGTCGAACATGGCGGGAACAGTTTACATACAGCCATCCGCAAAAAATGCGAGATCAACGCGATTTGGGGAGGGTCCAGAGGTGATCAGAGGTGTGAGCTCCAGTGGAGGGAGGTCGACATCCAAATTGTGTGCGGCAGAGGTGCCCTCTCGCGAAAAAGAGACTTGTGCCTCGGAAGGGCGAACGATCGTATTTGAAAGCCAAGCTGTGATGTCATTCGA
>JBBPSN010000303.1:2354-14449 GCA_038093615.1 Austroboletus olivaceoglutinosus | reverse complement strand
GTCCCTTGTCGTCCGAGTTCTGTCACAATACAGGCTCGACGTGAACGACGAGATATTCGCACCAGTATTTTGCAGGTTTCGAGTTGTATCTATCTTTATCTTGGTCGGGCACAGGAGCAAGGCGCTGTCTTTGGAGAGAAGAGGCGATGTTCTCTGCCTGGTCGTCGGGAGGAGGGACGTGATCCCAGGCGTTTTGGGTCCAAACGTCCGCGTCCTCGGTTAGGAATCTAAAGCATGTCAACGAGCGCAAAGATCACGGCCCCGGGCTGGATTGCTCACCTGGAGCCAAACGGAGGTTTCTCAGCGCCGATGTCGTGCACAGACGATGTTAATTTGGGGGTCCTTGCCATGCTGATCACGTTGTGTGATTATGGTTGTTATCTACCAAAGCTTTACTTAAATGACTGACCCAAAGTGAGGTATACCGTCGGTTCGGGGATCGGCCATGCCGGCCGGGGCCAATGCTTGAGCGTCCGTTCACCACGCAGCAATGAGCAGTCGTAGACAACGAATACAATCTTGAATAGAATTATTTCAAGGAATGTCGACGCACGAGTCGTCGAGGTCGTGCTCGAACGTGTGCTCGACTGGTCGGCGTTGGAGAGCTGCCGACCGGCTGGGCCGGTGTGAACAATTCGCGACGGCCCCGGCCCCAAGTTTGGGGTCGCCGCTGCGCTTGACTTGCGTACTTACACGCACTCCTGGCGTCAGATCATTCCAAGCCACGCTCGACGTTCTTCTCCTCCTCCCCCTCGCTCCTCACCCAAACCCGCAGCCAGACCGCAACGTCGTCGTCGTCGCCTCGCCCCGATCAGCCTTGTCTGCATCATGTCTCTACAGTCCAACCCTAGACCGCCTCCTCCAGGCGATGAGGATCTACAACACCTCTATGACGAGGTCTGGCGCATCTTTGGTGAAGAATCTGCCACCTCCCCTACAGAACGCTCGCCCCTTGCTGCCGCGTCCATCAATACCAGAGAACAATATCCCAACGCCTTCCGCGCAGAACCGGATCCGGTTAGCTCTCCTGTATCCGCAGCCAGAAATTCTCCTCCTCGCCTTCCTCGTATGTATCCTCTTTTCCTTTTCCGCCTGATTACTTACTATCTTGTCAGAGCAACCAACCAATGTCCACGATGTTCGCTCCAATGTCGATTCTACCGTTTCTCCCACCTCACAGTGGCGATCACGGCCATTACCCCAGACCCCTGGCGCCGTTCCCCCATTACCCTCTAGTCCCACAGATATTCATGCGACAGAAACCCCTCAGCCCGTGCTCAATACCTCTCGCCCAGGGACAGCAAACGTCGATAGGTATGTTGGCTCTCTACTCTCGTTCTTTCATTCTCATGCCCTCTTTCCAGTCGTCGTCAATTACCCCCAGTGCCACAAAGCCCTGGCTTTCCTGGCAGTCGAGGCTCCACTGGTTCCGCAACCTTGCCGGCCTCCCCTGGAAAACAACTCATTAGTCCCCAATCGGATGTTGGCCCAAACATATACAAGACAGTTCCAGCTGTTCTTGCCCATTTTAATGGCAATGGTTCTGCTGCAGACGACATCCGTGACCCAATATCACGCAAATCTTCTGCGCGACCACCTGGTACTCTGGCACCCACAATTCCAGGTTTTAACGGCCATTATGACGACAGTTCACTCCTTGACATGTATGCTACAGATGAGCCCACCAGAAGTCGTCCGTCCCAACTCCAACAACAGCTGTCTGGCCAAACGAGATACACAGACGCATATTCGCACGGCAATGCTCGCCTGCATACGGACAACCAACTTTTAAATTCGCGTGTCAAGGATTTTCAGCCTCAGCAATCACCATCAAGCGATTTTATTAATCGTAGGTTGCCGAACGCAATACTTGAGTCAGCAATGCTGACATGGCTGCGGTTGCAAGATACGAACGCCAGTGTGGGCCGTGCTACCTCAACAGGGTCAACGACTTCCTCAGCTCAGACAGACCTTCTTCGACGGAACTTGTCTGCTACCACTACAGCTACCACCTATAGCGACTCTCAGCCTTCGAAAGAGGGCTCATCGGCGCTTGGGAGGGATAATTCAGTCACCGCTTTCTCAGTCGCCGGATCATCTACAGTTGGATACCCTGCAACATCATACGACGAGTCGTCGAATGGCTACGGTGTCCAGGGGAGTAGCACAGACTCGTTCGATCGTTCCCGGCCAAATGAACAGGGTGCTACTTGGAGTACTTTGCCTGTTAATCAAGATGATCAAGATGACGAGTACTTTACCGACAGCGACGATCCGGATCCAGATCGGTTTGTCAACTTCAGTCTACTTTCTCATCTGGCTGTCAGACTGCGCGACAAAGTCCCAAGAGGCACTCACGTCAAGAGCAGTATTCCTTATCCCCGTGCCTTTACTGGCAAGGACATAGTTGTATGTGGGCACGTTTTTTATCCTCCCCGTTCAGATCATGATAATCTGCCTAAAGTCGACAATTCAATCACAAATTCAACGCGAACTACTGATTAATCACGGCGTCTCTACGGCAGATAGGCGTGCGGCGCTCCAGGTAGCACGTAGCCTCCAAAGCCAACTCTTTTTTTATGAAGTCGAGTGGGGCGATAAGCCACTCCAGGACGGAGTCGAGGACGTGTACATGTTCCTCGACGACCTCGAAGGCAATTCGGAGTCTCAGAGGGAAAGAGAAGAACTACCGACGGCGGTCATCACCATGCTCACAAAGTGTTACACTTCGACATGTAGCGAGGAAGATCCGTGTTATTCTTGGATCTGTCCAAGAAGACGCGTGAGTCTCCAGATTGCATGCATTATGCGAATTCATGTTGTTTCAGGCGACTCTCGTAACAGACGTCCCTTCTGCACCTGAACCGGAAGTTACGCCTCACGTAAGTTGTCAGATGGGACGTATAGCCTATTGCTTACCATAACTGTAGAGTGAGGACTGGCTGAGCACAGTGGACCCTGCCATTCTTCGTAATCTTCCAGAGAGCGAGATTCATCGTCAGACGTGTGTACTTATCGTGTTCTGTACCTTTTTTCTCATCTTTTTCGCAAAGGATCATACACAAAACGATCAGTCAAGAGGAACAATATGTTCAGGATCTCGATTCTGTTGAAGCCGTTTGTTACAATTATTTCCCACACTTCACTGTTCACTCACCCGCAGTTAGTTATTCATTCGTCCTCTCCGTCGCGCAACGCACATCATGCCTACTTCGCAACTGGATGAATTCATTGAGGAGGTCTTTGGTAACATTCTAGACCTGCGAGAATGCAATAAGAGACTTGTAGAGGCGATGTACGTGCGTCAGCGCGAACAGTCCCCGATCATCAAGAAGATTGGGGATGTTTTCGTTGAGGCTGCTCGAAGTTTCCGAAACGCATATCCTACCTATGTGGCCCATCTTCCTTTAGCAGAGAAACGATTCAAGGAAGAGATTGAGGCGAATGCTAATCTGAGACTTTTCCTCGAGGTTCGTGGTGATGTTCGCACTCGATACTATCATGTTTTTTTGGCTTACTTTTGTGTGGTTCTAATTCGTTTGTAGGAATGTTCGCGAGAGTCTGTGAGGCAGCAAGAATCTCGACGTCTAGATCTGAAACATTTCCTATCGCGACCTTCAGAGCATCTCCAAAAGTATCCTCTTGCCCTCGAAGCAATCATGAAGGAAACGACGGACGGTAACCCGGATGCATATTACCTCGCAGAAGCTATACATGCTATCAAGGAACTACAGAACATAGCTCAGTTGCGTACATTCCAGACTGCCATGGGCAAAGGCCCTACAGCAAAGTGGGAATGGCACGACTTGGTTCCCAATGAAGTAAGAGAAGGACTGAGCAAAGCGGAGGCGAAGCGCCAAGCGTGAGTAACCATTTGTTACGGAAAGTGTTGCAAATTGAATCGTGCTTTCAGGATCATCTTTGAGTTGATCAAAGGTGAAATGGGGTACGTGAAGGATTTAGAAAATATCGAAATGGTGCGAAGTGTCCAATGTCTTGGTGATTCACCTGAGCATTTATCAGATGTATGTTGAACCACTGCGGACGCAAGATCCTCCCGTCATCCCACGGGAAAGATTGGAGAGCTTTATCACAGACGTATTCCACAATTTCTCAGAAATCTATGGCCATCACCGTAAGCTGCTTGATCAGTTGCACAAGATCCAGCGCGAGGAACATCCGACGATCAAGAGTATCACTGCTGCTGTGTTCGATGCTGCCTTGAGCTTCAGGGAAGCTTATATGGAGTATATTCCGAATTATCCGATCGCAGCATACCGGATAGACGATGAGATGGCCAACAACTTTGAGTTCAAGAGCTTTGTCGAGGTATGTGTATCGTCCTGCCGCGAACCTCCTTGTAGTACTTAGGTCGCCCGTAGCAATGCACACGGCATCCCGAAGCTCATCGTTTAGACATGAAAAACTTTATCAATCGCCCTATACCTCGGCTTTTGCGATACGAATTGCTTTTGAAGAACGTACATGATGAGACACCCGCAGGCCACGAGGATCGCGAGGCTATTCCCCAGGTTCTCGAGACCATCAAGTCTCTTGGAAAAGACAGCGAGCCGGGAGTAGAATCTGCAAAGCAAAAAGTTCAGTTGTGGTGCTACAACTCGAATATCGTATTCAAACCGGGGGAGGCAGTGGTGAGCACATCGGCAGCAATTATGTTTACCGGTGGATCGTTGACGAACCTGGACGCAAGGACATGGATTTACTGAACGAAAATAGATCATTGGTCCATGCTAGCAAGTTGTTGAGACAGCCGGAAACTGGTTTCGAGTGGAATGGATGGACCGAACTCTTTGTCCTTCTGTTCGACAATTACTGTAAGTTGTTTCAATTTACCCATTCTTTTCTTCTGTTGACGGACGGTGTGTAGTGGTCCTGACCAAGACGAAAGAGAAAGATGGGGTGACAAAGTATTACGTTAATCGCAGGGTTAGTCATTCGCGAGCAATTCCATGACTCTCATAGCTAAAGCCCACATAGCCTATTCCTTTGGACTTGCTGAACCTCACCAGCTTCCTTGATCCACCGACGCAACGAAGTGCAGGCATTCTACGTCTAGGACTTGGCAATAGGCATGGCGACAGCGGCGGACCTACATCACCAGGCAGCGGCATGCCTGATAGTGCAGGGGATTCCCGCCTTGTCTATCCCTGCACGATCCATTATAGTGGGAGACTGGGCGGTCTGTACACACTGTTCACAGAAAGTCCCCAAGCACGGGCGGAGTGGAAGCAAAAGCTGGAAGAAGCGATCGGTTTGCGCAAGGTCGTTCAAGAATCTAACAAGGTGTTCGAGATGGAGCCGCTTAGCACGGATACCTTCTTCGTACCTGCCATCTCGGCAAGCACAGCCACACCATCGTGGAATCACGAAAACTCGTTTACGGGCAAGGTGACGTGCTCTGTGCCGTTCAGTGAGTCGCCTGTTTGAACGTGCGGTTGCGGTTTTTTACTGATCATCTTTTGCAGCTACGACGGACGGAAGGGCGCTCGTTGCGATTGGATGTGCGGAGGGTGTGTGGATTGGCTTTAGGCATGACTCGAGATGTAAGTTTTCTAGCCGTTTGGCGATCGGGATTGACCTCAGTGCTCGTATTAGCTATGCGTCGCGTGCTGCATCTCAAGATGGTTACACAGTGTGCAATGTTGGAAGACTTTGGGATGTTCCTCGTCCTGGCAGACAAGGCAAGTCGGACAGCCTACCCTTTGTATCGCAAAAAAGTTTAAAGATGCTTGCACAGGCTCTATTCGCTTATCATATAGAAGCGCTTGTTCCGTCGTCACCGCAAAGCGCGCATACATCACAGACACCCCAACGAGTCAACGGTACGCGGGACGTGCACTTCTTTAGCGTCGGTAATCAAGGTGGTCGTACCTTGGTCATCTACATGAAGAAAAAGGGGGTATGTCTGTTCCGTAGACGAAATCTACGGTCCTTGCCTCACGCCCCTCCTAGCTCGACAGCGTCTTCCGTGTGCTGGAGCCTGTTGTCGAGAAAATCAACGAGCGATCCAAGGCGCCTGCTTCGTTCACTTCGAGGTTTGGCATACGACCTGCTCGATCGGAGTGGTTCCGTTTATACAGGGTGCGTGGCATGGTCGATTTCCCGCTTTCATTCCAAAGTTGATTTTCCATCTGCCAGGAATTCTTCTTGCCCTCTGAATCGTTCGACTTGGTATTTTTGAAAGCAAAGATTGCGATTCTTTGCACCAAAGGTTTTGAAATCATGGATCTCACCGAGTGAGTTGATCTGCCTGTGTTGGCGGCATATTACTAACGCCGTGGTTATATCAGTTTCAAGAGTGTCACGATCCCGCTGCGCGACGATGGTCATGAGCGGTTGGCAAAACGTTGCGAGTCATGCAAGCCAATGGGAATGTTCCGCGTCGAAAACGAGTTCCTATTGTGTTACGATGGTGAGGCTTTACTACCATCGTGCCAGTTCGCTGCTCACGCTCGCAGAATTCGGTATATACGTCAACAAACACGGAGCGCCCAGCCGTTCCACGGGGACGATCGAGTGGGAAGGCACTGCCGAGCGCGTGGCTATGCACTGGCCATATATTCTCCTTTTTGACTCGCGATTCATTGAAGTGAGACACGTATCGACTGGCCTTCTCGCTCAGATCATTCCTGGAACTGAGATTCGGTGCATCTGGGATGGCCGCGGCACGTCCACTGCGGCAGCGACCACGGTCGCAGAAGGCAGTCAGCAATTGATGAATCTCGATCCTCGAATACATGCTGTCATGTCCGCGCCTGAACCGTTGGGACAGACGGGACAACCTGGGCGACCGCGGGCGATCGCGCAGCACGTGTTCGAGCTCGTGCCGACGGTGCCTCTGTACCCGCCTGGTTCGTTGGCGTCGCCGTCCCAGTCTGCGTATTTCCAGCAGTCTAGCTCGCCGCCGCATTCGCCCAGCATGGTGGTTACGAATTCGTGGAATTGAAAAAAGATGAGGGTCATGGAACGAATTGTCGTCTGCTTACCGCGTCTGCGATGCCTTTTTCCTTGTATCTGCGAGTCCCGATCGACGGTGGATTCATCTTCGGCCTCGATTGTAGCTTTTTTGATTTCTTTTTCTCTTTTCTAACGTGCCGTGCCCTTTGGTTTTTTGGTTCCACATTTACAGAGTGTTATGGTATCCTCCTTGTTATGCGAATGAAATCTCTTTTCTTTCGTTGCTCGTGCGTGTACAGGTCGGTGGGTGTTCGAGTCTGCACCAACTCGAAAATCCGGTAGGGGTTACCCGCGACAGTGAAGTCATACACTCAGGCACCCGATCAGCGACCCGATCGATGACCATGCATTAGCCACTGTTCGTTCCGTTTTGCAGCTCCGAGTCATTCGCCTTTGCAGCTGGTTGTTCATTAACATTCGCGAGTGGCAGTGGCGCACCACGCAAGTTGGACGCGATGCCATCGCACATAGATCCACCGCCGCGGTCCGTTTCACACTGCCAACTTTGACGATGGCGAACAGTGTACTGGTTCCTGTTACATACTACAGTACTATGTCCTTGTATCGTGTGGCGGACGGTGTTGCCTGTGGCGATGGACGACCATGACGTTAATTGACATACAATATAGTACTGAGGAAGACGCCAAACGGGATTTGGGTCGGGAGGAAACGAACAGGGTAAATGACGGCAACGAGCCACATGATCATGATCGTTTGGAGGGCATTAATCGGTGAACGGGGAACCGAACCCAATCCAGAGTAAGAATCACATTGAAGGCGAGTTCCACGACGGGGATGATAGACCATATGTTGGAATTGGAATCGAGGGGGAGATACGACGTTCTCCGAGCGAGACTGTAGTCGAAAGATTCACGGGAGAGTCGTAGAGCCTGCTGGTCTGGTTGGGTTGTTTCATCCACTGGTGCACTTGCGCGATAGTTTATTAGGTGCAATGAGGAGGAACATCGCATATCTACCCCTATCTGAGAGTCTCGAATTTCGGTGGTGCACTTTGCACCAAACAAGATTGTGTTTGTTCCTGTCATCTCTATGACATGTTTGTTCGGAACACTGACTCACGTCCATCCATGAATCGCTCCATTGGTGCTCACATGGAAACAGGCTTCATTTTCCGACTTGAACATGGGTGCCCTGGTGCCCACAATCAAGTGATCTCCACTTTGCATCGAACTTATATTGGTCGCCCAAGTTGCGTTGGCAGCTCGACTCCCGTCGGATCTGTGCCTCTATTATCCCCTTTCGTCCTAGATTCTTTGATCCTGTCACCCGTCGTCTCTCGGTTCTCGTGTTTGACAGATGCACTACAGGACTACTGTCCCGGATAGGTCGCTGAGCGAACCTCTCAGCTTGTCAATGGGTTACGTGCCACTCTAGTCGTAGTAACCGGCGTCGCGGGTAAATCATAACTGTCCTGGCCTCTATATCGCACACGCCTTTATATTATCACGGTAAACCGCTCATCGGTCTATGTTTGAGTCAGGGAAAAAGAACCGTTCAGTGGTCCTGCTCACAGTCTTCAAGGGACTGGACGCCATATGATTTATGCGATCTGCGGACGACCGCATACACTTGGCGTGCTGGTGTGATGCGCTCGCGCCACACTGTGCCTTCTTACGGAAAGCTCTCGGCCTGCTATCTACATTCGTACATCATCTCAGTCTGTTCGTTCTCGTTCGTATCTCATTTAATAGTCTGTTCAAGATGGTAAATTCGTTGTCTATCGCTTCCGGTCATGTCTGCGAGCATATTGTACCATGGGGACCCCTCATTTATCCTCTTTTCTACTTTTAACTGATCTCCAATCACAGCCTGCGATATCGGGTGGAGAGTCGCCAAGTGATAACGTTACATATCAGCACTCAGCCGGACTCACAAACGAGGTCCTCGGACACGAGTCCCGACACTCGGACTTACTCAAACACGAATCAGACTATGCGGCTTCCGCCCGGACCTCCACTTTCCAGCAGATGCAACGTCGAACAAGAGCGCGAACAATTGAAAGAATATACAGAAAAAGGATGACATCATGATATGTCGGTGGCTTGGTGATAATGAGCCAGTTCGCACCAGAGGCGGGTCCCGACTCGGCAGCATTTTTTTCGCTGATCAGATTTTACGCCTGCATGGACGGCTCGTGGATGCCGAGGATTTCCCGCTCGCTAGGGATAACTGCGAGGTGACGTATTATGAATATCTATGCAGGGCCGTCAGGTATGACCAAGTACGACATTGTCAATGAAAACCGTGACGCTGAGCATATATCCACTCTGGGAAACCGTGAGTATGAGTCCCAGAAAAACTCCTTTTTGACCGTGCCGTACAGAAAGACGATGGACTGGCACTGATGCGGAAATTCGTTTGCAGCTCTGGTCGAATGACAATGCTCCTGGTGCACAACCCTGCAGATCTCATTGCAGCTGGGAGACCTGTCAATGTCCTTGACAGCTTGCGAACCGAACAGAACAAGGTTCAGCTACGGAGAGACAGCGACGCTTGTTGGAAGTATGTTGCCCTGGTATCGCTGGAGGCTTCAATGCATCATATCCTTCACGTTCAGCTTTCCAATGATAGAACTCGACGTGCTTGCCCGACGAGTCATTTTGGTCCGGATCATCAGCGATGCCCAAAATATACAGATGACAAGCCTCATTTGGGCTTGATAACATTGCGTTTGGCCGACGCCACTTCATCATGGGGAAGCCGAAGGCATATTTCGGCTGTCATCACATCGTCACGCTGAAACGTCGCTTCGCCGGCGCTCTGACGTCGTGAGAACACACTTAAAGGGCGGGTTCGATAAGTAATAGAGGATCGCCTGCATCTCCCCTCGCATCCATTCTGCACACCTGCACTCTTACGGGCTCGCCCTAGCCAACTATCCGGTATTAGGTGTCGATTATTTATGTCGACGGACCTTTCCACTCTGAGCCAACTGTTCACCCGGAAGTGAGTAAAGGAGTTGATCACCGTACGGGGAGAAGCTAATGTTCACTTGATGTTGGTTCGTCCGCCATCGCCAGATACGTCTCAATCTGTGGTGGTTCGCTACTTCTTTATGATTATCTAATCACGTTTTCGTCCGAAGTACGTTCCATTTTGCCGCGTTAAGTATGCAGGCCACTTACACGTTATTGGCAGGTGGAACATATCTGGGGGGCCCCGTGGACCATCATCAAGACCATCTTTCTATTGAACCGATATGGAAACTTGGTCGGACAGACGTTCATAATGCTCCAAGAGACCGGCTTCCTTCTCCACGTTTCCCCAGAGGCACGTATTCCGTTTTCACCGGTCACACTCACGTATCCTCGCGAGCTAACTCGACCTGCAAATCGTCAGTTTTGCTATGCCTACTGTCTCTATTGTACAATCTTCATGTTCTTGTCCGGCGAATCGATCCGATGTGAGTGGCGATTTGCCAAATATTTCTAGTTCATCGTTAAGGTGAGGGTTTAAGCATAGTCGTCGTCATAATGCGTGCTTGGGCGATCTGGGGGTGCAACTTTCGCATGGCGGTCTGTTTGATTTCGCTGTACGTGCTCTACCTCGTCACGATGATTTCGGTCGCGTGTTACACATGGAATAGCGACGACGGTGCGTGATACACGTGGTAGGACCTAGCCGAGACCGGGTACTGATGGGGATCGTCGGCCTAGTGTATCCGCCGGTGGAGGGTGTCTGCCTGGCAGCAGTTCCGCGTAAGGTGGCTTTGTTCACATCCCGCATCTTTTTTCCTGACGACTCTTTTTCGGGGGGCTCGTAGCATTGACCGTCAGTCCCGTTTCCTTTTGTGCACGTTTATATGTCTGACGTGAATTTGGCTTCTAGTGGTTGATATGGCTTGCGAGGTAGGTCGACGACGGCGTGCGGCGGTCTGTCCAGAGCTCAAGTACACCGTAGACTGGTGCTGGACACCATCGTGGTGGTGATGGTATATCGTACCCTTCGCAAGGCCTTTATGGGGTCTCGAGGCACGTTTACCTCGCCGTTCATCCGTCTTCTCGTGCGTGATGGTAAGCAGCTTCCAGCGTGGACGGTGGGATAACGCTCACCTGGTGGACCGTTCCAGCCATCTTATTTTACGCTGTAAGCCTCGCCAGCATCAAGCATCGTCGGGAAATGTCGTTCTGACGCGTCACAGACGAATTTTTTTAATAACGGCTTTTCGGTGTTGTGCTGGTACGTACGCGCGTTTCGACCTCATCACCACTACTCACGCGCCGACAGGACCATGTTTCGCAAAGTAAGCTTTCCGTCCCTCGTTTGTGAACCCGTCACGAACGACGTTCATTCATTTGAATTCCGCGCTCAAGGATCCGAGAGCCTTTCTTCAGCTCGTGTGCGTACGCCCCAGCATCCAACCCCGCTCGGCGCTGATCCCTCCCTCCCAAACAGATTTTCGATCCCGATACTCTCCGTCACCGGGCAGCGGCTCGTGCTCAACCTCCGCGGGCTGCAGCCGCAACCGTGTACGCCGAGCGACGTGAGCCGTGTGGTCGACCGAGAGCTCGCAGCCATGGACGAGGAGAGCTGGCGGCCCGAGACACCACTGCGGACAGAAACGGGGTCAGGAACGGCGGGCGAGGGCGACGACATCGTGTTGGATTTGATCCCGGACGCCGTGAGGCCGTATTCGCTGGACGCCTAACCGAAGGGGGGGGGACGACGAGAGGTGAGCATGCCGAGTCGGACCTACGTACGTGCTCACCGTCGAGACGCAGACGCACCGGACGTCGCTCTCGGGACCGACCGCGCCGGCGCACATCCCATAGGATAGGTTATCGAGTCGCGTGCACGTCGCACACTGTTGCTGCGGGCTGCGTAGCCTTTGGTACCGCATCTGGCCACTCAGGGCTGTGATAGCGTGCGACAAGGTGGGGGGCTATTTCCAGCTGCACAGCGTGTCGCAGGCAATGGATGCGGTGCATGGACGCTCTTGTTTCAGCCTGGCTGCTCGTCCGAAGACACCGAATGCATGTACATACGTGAAAGCCGAATGGACGGTTTTGTGTCGTGTGCGTATATGGCCCTGGTTTGAACTTTGGGACCTCGACTAGCCGGTGGTACTTGGAAAGCCGCGCCACGGCAGCGATCCG
>JBBPSN010000302.1:2247-14527 GCA_038093615.1 Austroboletus olivaceoglutinosus | reverse complement strand
GCCGAGAGGACGCGGCAGCGGACTTGGTTGAGGTAGTCGACCCATTGGATGCGCACGTAGTGGATGTCGCGGGCGCGGACGAGGGACAAGACGTCGAGATGTGATTTGAACGGGGCGATGCTTTGCAGAGGAGGCTTGGTCGTCGTCGGGTTTGATGACATTGCGTTGGTGCTAGATCGAGGGGGATCTATAGGGAGACGAAAAGGGCGAAATGCTTAGCTTCAGTACCGGCGAGAGCCGAGCAAACTTGCAATTTGTTGGTTATCGAGAAGGCGGTGGTTGGTAATAAGACATGTCGTTTGGAGCGCCGCTGAACGAGGCAAATGGCGTTGCAGAAACCGACGCGTGAGATCTTGACTCGAGAACCCAGCCAATGTAATTAGACTGCAGTTTAACACGTTTACAGTAATGCGTAATGACCCTTTCTCGGATGGTTTTGCCGTATCATACAGAGGAACCACCTTTATTCTCTCTGATCAAATTGTGGCTCATCCGGATTGTTATGATTTGTATGGACATCAAGATGGTGATCTTATCTCGTCACGTCGTACGACTCGTAGTGGGGCTCAAAGTAGAGTTGGAGTCCACGATGCCAATTTCTTGCTAGTGAGCCATCGGTAACAACAATCATTTTGTCGAGCAAGAGAATACGAGATATGTCGCATGCAGACCATACTCGTCGGTCCTGTTGGTCACTTTGATAACGGAGTCTTGGCGCCAGTCCTACTATGGTAAGTGTCAAGCAAGGGTTCGACACCATGCCACTGCCATCCTCACACATGCATGATTACAAAGATCTACATATTTCACCATTTCTATACGATGTACTGCTTCTCTGAACAGTCCTGACAGCCAAGTAAATGACAGAACACAACAGCAAGAGCGGGGGAAAAAAGACAAGGGAAATTGCGGGTATTACACGGAATTTTGCGCCTTCTTCACTACCGCCAACACATGCATGATGCTCTACTTTATGCCATCTTCCCCAGCACCCTCGGTTGCGACAAGTCAGCCATGTTGATGAAAATATCATCGGCCGGGTGTCTGTACAACGGCGCACGCAGTCTCTTTTGGTCGAGGTGGTGTCCAATGAAACCGATCGAGCGGCCCAGCACGAACAAGCCGTTCAACGTACCAATCTGTCCGCTCGTCAGCCCGAAAACATTACGATATGAAAACAGTGCAAACCTTGATATACTCGTCAGCCTCTTCGGGCGTGAAAGCGCCAGAGTCGCGAAGGAGATCGACGAAGCAAACAGCAATGCAACCATCGACGTTCAAAATCAACTATGGACAATCACGTAAGTTTTTCCAAGTAAATGAATCCAGGCGAGATGCTCACAGTATCCTTCTTCGCCGTGGTCACCTTCTCCACAGCCAGTGCGTAGTCGAGCAACGAGTGAGAAGGGAAATTTTTGCTAACATATTCCTTGACGAGCTCAACACGCAGATCGGGGTTGTTGACAGATTTAATCTTGTGGCCAATACCGGAAACTGGGCAAAACATCGTCAGTCATGACGATGACAAAGTAGACGACGAAAAAACTCACTCAGCTTGTTCGCTTTCCTGCTCTCGTCCACGAACTCTCTTGGTGTCAACCCTCTGTCCCTCGCGCTCGAGAACATCGTCGCTGCCTCATCCAGAGCTCCTCCAAATCGGCTACCAATCGTCAACAAACCGGATGCAAGACTGCTAATCAAATCCTTGCCAGCACGAGTCGCGACGATCGTGTTCATAGCACCACTGACAGCGGGACCGTGGTCTGCCGTCAACATTAAGACCATTTCGATGAATTTGGCAGCATGAGGAGGTAGGCGGCGCTTGAACCAGAGCAAAGCAACAACACCACCCAAACCAATCTCGTCCTTGAACACATCGGTGATGCGCATGCCGGCGTACAGCAACTCTTGACCACGCTCGTCCGAGATGGTGGAAATGAATGCAGCGGGTTTTCGGATGAGACCGAGCTCTTGAGCCCACTTGTAATCCATTGGGATCACTGGCGGTTCGACTTCTATCTGGGGAACGATGGTGCCGTTGGCCACAAGCCCCTCGTATGTTTCCCTCAGAACGTCAGGAAGCTGCTCAAAGGTATCGGGGACGATGAATCCAACAGCCCTCATTGCACGGTTCTTGGCCTCGGCTGTCTCCGAATCGCTGTTGGCCATGGAGCCTGCGTGCCCGAATTGTACCTCGGTCGTGAACATCTTGGCACAAGTACCGATGGCCCAGGCAATGATGGGCTTCTTAATACGGCCCGACTTGACTGCCTCGATCACGCGGTACTCTTCAACACCACCAACTTCACCAAGGAGAACGAGCATCTTGCATGCTGGGTCATCCTCGTAGCGCAAAAGGTGGTCAATGAACGTAGTACCAGGGTAGCGGTCACCACCGATGGCAATACCCTCATAGGTACCATTGGACACGAGAGAGAGAATGTTGTTCAGCTCGTTCGACATGCCTCCCGACTTGGAAACATAACCGACGGAACCGGGACGGTAAAGCTTGGAGGCGATGATGTTGTCCATCATACTGCGCCGAATTAGTACACTTCAATCGGTTACTCAAATGGCGACTCACCCTCCAGAGTTACCAATTCTGAAGCAACCTGGTTTAATACCACCGACGGTAGCGGGTCCGATAATCAAGACCCCTTTCTCCTGAGCTTTTACCAAGATTTCTCGTGCTTGTCGCTCTGGGACACCTTCTGCAATCAATGCGATGGCACGGATGGTACCAAACTCGAGACACTCCAGCGTGCTGCTGTACACGCTACGAGAACTCGCAAAGTTAACGACGACATCGACGTCAGGATGCTTCTTGACGGCCTCAGCAAGCGAGGTGTACACAGGCAAAAGCGTCTCCCTCGTACCCCAGTAGAACTTCTGGATGTGGTGTCCACCGAAGGGGTAAATCATCGCAGCCACGGAAGGACGAGCACGCTTGCATGAATAGTCGAAATCAAGCATACCCTGGATAGCACGAGGCTGGAGACCATACACGAAGCTGCGAGTCTCGGCATCGAACGGGCAATAAGCGGGTCTAGTGGCAGCATGACCATCCTGGGTAGGAGCATTCTCGAAGCGCACGACGACATCATTGGGTTGGGTACGTTCACCAGAGGCATGAATGGTTCCGATCTCGGAAGGTGTGGGTGCAATAGTTTCGGATGAGGGTGTTGCAGGAACAACTTTTGGAGAACCAGGGGCAGTAACAGGGGCAGAGACAGCAGCCTTGGCGGGCTTGATACCAAGAGCGAGAGGTACGATTTCAGTGATGTGAGTGTCGGGACCAAAGACACGGATGGGAACACCAAGAGATTCACCTGAGAAAAGGCGAATGAACTTCGAGCAACCTAACGAATGGAACAGGACAAACCAAGCAATCTCATCGCCTTCAGACCCTCCTGCCAGTTAGGGCCACCACGACGAACGTAAATCTTTACCTATAGCAAAGTGCATCAACGTCAGGCGATCTTGGGGCACAGTCGCGAAACAAAGACTCACCCCGTGTGCAATCAAGCCAGCCTTGGTACCTTCAAGCGCCCTGATGATACCCTTGAATGTTGCCGCAACGTTTGTGAAATTGGCGATACCACCTCCAATGATGAGGATCTTGCCGTCTGGACGGGGAGGTGGGCGAGTGATCAAGTCGACTGGATGTAGGACATGAGTACATTATTATATGATGCATAACAACAACAAACTCACGAATCGTCTTCGCGTACTCGTATGTTTGGCCCTCCGATGGTGCACCACTGTATTCGCCATAGTTGGCGAGCTCGTGCGCAAAACCAGCAGCCGCGATGGCATCCGCATATACGACGGAGGCACCGCCACCAGCAACCATAGTCCAGATACGAGCGTTAGCGTTCAACACGGTGAGTTTAAGCGAAGCACCAGTGGAAGCGTCCAATTTCTGGATGTATGCTATGGAAAAAGATCAGAGTCATGTCACCGGACGAGGTAAAGCCAATACTTGCCCTCCTCTTTTGTGAGATCTCGCCCGAAAGGAGCAGGCCAGACCATAGGTGGACCGCGATCCGCACCGACCTTGCCACCCTTGGCTGCCTGTGCGGGTGCACTGTCATAAACGCTGAGATCCCTTGCGATAGCCCACTTGGGACCGCAGATGAACTCGGCAGTTTGATCGAGCTTTGCGGCCATATCAAGATAATGGATGGCATCTTCGAGAACAACCAGGGGGTTAATCTCGAGGTAAGCAAAGTGGAGATCTGCGTATACGTTGTAGAGTCTCATGATAAAGTCTACCAGGGCATCCTTGCGCCGCCCAAAGAAGGACGGACCAACGAGGCCCTCGACGTTTGCGCGGGTAGGGAAGCGTTTTGTGTCGACGGGGATCTCGAGACGGGATGCATGTGCGTCGACATCGCCGACATCGACACCTCCCGTGGGCGAGAAGAGAATGGTGTCGGAGAAACGAGACGAGGTAATGCAGATGTAGGCCTCTGCAGATTGAGGATGAGGCAAGAAGGGCTCTACAATGAAATTGTTGAGGGTCCCGGTAACGGATTCGACCTGTCGATGGATCGTGAATACGTGCCAAAGATACAGTATTCACGATGATGCGATGATCGACGCGCACCTTTTGTGGTTTTCCAGCTCTATCGACGATCCATTGCCTCGCGTCTGCCCAGTCCTTGTTGAGGGCGAGGAGGCCGGCCTTACCGCGACGTTTGATGAGTTGATCCGGCTTTGCGACGAGCTTGGTCGTCTGGACCCATGCGGGGAGGTGGGTGTCATGGGTGACGGCGCCAGACTCGGGATCCCATTGGATCTGGGCGACCTTGGGGGACGGGAAGGCGAGGGGGGAGTTTTCGGGATGAGCAAAGTTGGGGTGCGCGGCGGGTGCACGCTCGAGCCAGTAAGCCAGCAAGAGCTTGGCGTCGTACTCGCGGATGGCTGTGGGGGATGAGACGGGGACGGGAGGAGGAGGAGGGGAACGGACAGACCTTTGGAGGACATGATGGAAAGAAACAAAGAGCGAAGAGAGGCTGGATGATGGGCTTATATCGACATGACCGAAATAATAATTATAAATTCGAAATGGTATCAGACCTTGTCTAACACGCCCCCAACATTCCCACGCTCTGAAGATCACACAGCCACTGATCACACCGTATCTGCCCGCCGAATTTCTGAGTCCCGTTGGAGGAAACACCCTCTCCTCGTTGGGGCTGTCGGCGATGGCGACGATCGTCTTCGGTTCGCTGCTCCTCGACGACGGCGGGCACCGCCGTCACTCGAGACTCAGATAGGCAACTGTGGCAGTGACCGCCAACACCATCTTTCGCGACCGACATCGCCCACTTATTCGCGTCAGATTTACCTTATTCTCGGTCCCCGTGCCCACCTCGTTCCAGCCTCATTTCGACTGCACTTCATATCAGCTTCCATCTCTACATCGATTTACTCCTGACTCCAACACGTTCCTTCCTTCTCCATGTTTTTGGTCGTTGCATGCCCTTGATCACATATATCTGCGCCTGCTATTTTACCTCACCCTGCTTGCTTACGTCATCCAATATTCTCTCCGTGACGTAAACGGCTAAGCGACACGCGGACTAACAAGGCGACATCTATACGTTCAGATTTTTTATTTTGCACGCCTTCGTTCTGGTCGTACTTACTACATTTCTCGAACGATATATCACCTTTTAGGTCCATGCACGAATTCTCTCACCCATAGGTGCTGGCGGCGACCAGGAACGTTACCATGTCTCATGTCGCGGATACACAAAAAAAAAACACGCCATAAAAAGTAATGGGGATCGGAAATCAAACCACCGAAACCCTCCCAAAGAAGGCAATGGCGGTAAGTGTTTACCATAACTGCCCGTCGTCCAGCACACAGATCACTATCTCTGTGATGGACTCCCGAACATGGGCGGGAGCCGCATACATACCAGCCTACTTTCCCAAAGGAAAGCATGAACTCATAGTATCACCGCCTGTCAAGTGTTTCGTAACGTTCAAAACACGTTGATCTCGTTCCATTCCATTTCAATGGGCCGCCGACGATGACCAACTCGAAGTTTGATACCGGCCATATCGCGACCCACTTGGACAACCTTATTTGCACCGGGCGTTCAGGTCCGTGGCGCCGACCGCGGGAGCGGGGGCAATACGACCATCATGCGTGTACCGCCCGGAATCCCCTTTACCGCCCATCTATCCGCTTCAGCCTAGGGAACGTTCAGAACTCGCGGTGCATGTCCGCGCAACATATATCGGGTCTATCAGTCGTCTTCATCCCCAAGCCGAGTCGAGCGGCAGCGCTCCGTCACGCGTCATTCATGTATCAAGCATTCTCCATTGCGCCGAACGCAGTACAGTACACTTCCTGAGACACGTGGCGGCGGCGCGAAGTGTGTGAGACTCCATATTTATAATCATCCGAACTAATATATGTAGCATCGAGTGATTACAAGGTATCTATGGGACGCACCGGACACGACGACAATGATGGCGTCGCGTGGGCTACAAAGCGGGCTGCGAGTGGGCCACCACTTACTAGTATGCATCGTAAACCTACAGGCGCAAGGGTATCAGACACATGAATATGGCGGAATCGGGTTGCGGCAGCCTGGTGGCCATTGACGTTTCTCTGTCGGAATGGGTGTCATGATAGATATGCACACCGTACTTGCTCGGTTGCGAGCAAGCAGCCGTCGGCGGCCTCGTCGAACGTCTTCGAAAGAAGCAGTCTTGGGACTGGATGACGTTGGGCACGTAAGGACGCGTATAAAATACGTTCCATTGGGTCGATGGTTTGATGGTCAGTGCTTCCCGATAACACTGGCGATCGGTGACGAGAGTGGCTTGCAGACCCATCGTGCCGTCTTCGCATCATTTTCGAGCCAGACGACTGTTATATTTCTCCGAAACTTGGTAGTACTGTATACGTGCAAGGAGACAATTACGTCGATGACTTAACCGACAAGTATCCAGAGACGCGCCTCGTGACCAGCCTCGTTGAGGCAAGACACCGACCACGCCCCAAAGTCGTCCGTCGCTCTCACGCATCCCTTACAAAAACCGCCGCAGCACCCATCCCAGTCCCGATGCACATCGACGTGACCAACACCTGTCCCCATCCATCAACAATGTCCGCAGCACATCGTCCACTCGGGGAACAAAAGACTCACCTTGCCCTGCCGTCTGTGCAGCTCGTGCAACCCCGTCGCGACCTGACGCGCGCCTGTACACCGTAATCATTCGCACGCACCGATCAGTCTCTGCCACGTACGAACACGATACGATCGAAACGGCTACTCATCTAATGGGTGTCCGAACGCGATCGCGCCGCCATTGACGTTGACCTTTTCCGGATCGAGTCCGAGTTCTTGGATGCAATAGACGTATTGAGACGCGAACGCTTCGTTGATCTACAAGGCCGTCGGTATGCGTTCTTGTCAATACAGCGTTGTTTTCGACATACCTCGAACAAGTCAATGTCCGCGATCGTGAGGCCAGTGTTCTTCAGCGCCGTCGGGATCGCGTACACAGGTCCAATACCCATCACCCTAGGAGGCACGCCTACGCATCAAATATCACATCACTGGCAGTTAGCACGTCCCATACGCCCCTGATGACCCAACAAACGCGTCGTCACGTACCCGCCACCGCCGTGCTCACGTGCTTCCCGAGAATAGGCAACCCGAGCGCCTCGGCTTTGCGTCGCGTCATCATCAACACCGCCGCTGCACCGTCCGTGATCTGGCTCGCGTTTCCGCCTGTGGTTTTCCCCTGTCCCCACAGCGGGAATGCCGAGCGGATCTTGAGCAAGGACTCCTTGGTCGTTCCGTATCGGATCCCGTCGTCCTTGGTCACGGTGACGCGCCGTGAAGACGTCGCGCCCGTCGCTGGGTCCTTTTCCTTGACCGACACGGTAAAGGGGACGATCTCCTTGGCAAAGAGGCCGGCTTTGTCGGCGCGTTCGGCACGCTGGAAGGATTGGGCTGCGTAGGCGTCCATGACGTCGCGCGAGATGTTGTAGTCCTGGGCCACATTCTCGCTCGTCCAGCCCATGGGGAAGAGACAGTCCTTGGCGGCTGCGTTGGCGTTGATCCTCGCTGACTGGGGCGGAGCACCCTTGTCGGGGCTATATGCGAGTGACCATGAATGAGGCTGGGGAGAGCGCAAAGAGGCCGACGTACTTTTGACTCATGGATTCGACGCCGACGGCGAGTCCTATCTCGATTTGACCGGATCGGATCTGGTTCGCGATGGTGGTCACGGCCATGAGTCCACTGGAACAAAAGCGTTGGATCGCCTGGATGGGGACGGTCTCCGGGATGCCGGCGGCGAGGGCGGCACCCCGGGCATGGTACACGGGGTCGGGAGTCAGAGAGGTGCCGACGCAAATGTCGCCGATGCTGCCCGGGTCAACGTGGGAATGGGCGACGGCTTGCTACTCGGATGGCTCGGAGCATGCGTGAGCGGACGTGTGGGGTGTGTAGAGGGCGTACCTTGAACATTTCAAGCATGAGCTCGTCGGTGCTGTTGGGGGGGGGCGGATCAGCGAGACGTGGCAGTGTGAGCACGAGAGGGACTTGCGGGGTGTCTTTGAGAGCGCCCTTTTTTGCCTTGGTCAGTGGAGAGCGGATGGCCATGGTGACGACGACATCGTCGGGACGTTTCTTTTGGAGCGCGGCGACGCCGGAGGGCGCGTAGAGGTGGGATGAGATTTGTGCGAGACGTTGCATGGCCGTCGTCGACGATGAACCGGGACGGAACCAAAACGTAGGCGGTATGACCCGGTCACACAGTGCCTATTTGGATTTACCGAGGTGCATCTTGTGATATGATATCTTATCTGCAGAGTCCAGGGGCATTGGGCAGCGCTGAAATAACGCCATCACATGTTGTCTTTTTCTCGCCATCTCTTCACCGACGGATCCATATATACGTGGCAGACATGATGATGCAGGCCTTCCCCAGTGTACATGCGACCCATCCTTGTGCTCGTTTTGCTCCAGGCCGGGCTATCCGCCTCCAGCGTCCAACGACCGTTTTCTGCAGCGTCGTTTCCAGGCACCGAGGCCGACGCATACCAGTTCGATTGGCCCATTCAAAGGGTCGCCATCATCGGCGCCGGTCCAAGGTGCTCGCGTTCCCCCAAATCGCCCTGGCAGCACGACTAATGAGACCATCTCTCAGCGGCCTGATCGCATACCGGGAACTGACTGAAGCAGGCCTCGAGGTGCGCCTCTTTGAGCGCGACAGCGTCCCGGGCGGCAACTGGCACTATACGGACGAAGTCCCCCCGAATGCACCTGTGCCCAATGCGCCGACTGCAATCAGCGACTTCGTGCCGTCCCTTCCGCCTGCGCACGTTCACCTTCCACATACAGAGGAATTTGAGGACGAAAGTGGAGACGTCTGGCGGGACCATAGGGGCCCGACGCCAGTGTGGGAGTCCTTGACGTCGAACGGGGCTTCAGTACGTCCGGGTGGTCGTGCGCGTGTGTTGACCGTCTGACATGTTTCGTGCTTTTTCGCAGCCCGTGCAACAGGTGGGTAGAGTCCTTTTATTCGTCCTTCGAGAAGCTGACCACCGGAGTAGTTTCCTCAATGGCCCTGGCCCGCGGGTACGCCGTGGGGTGCGCCTTCCTCGTCTGAAACTGTTCGCCGCTCACGCCACTGGCAGAAATCTCGCATTATCGACTACGCAACTACGTGCGCTCGTACGCGTCCTATCTCCACGTCAACAGCAACGACGACAATCCCGCGACAGCGTACAATACCCGCGTCGAGCACGTTGAGAAGCGCGTCAACGAAGCTGGGCAAGAACGAGGTTGGCTACTCTGGCTCAGATCTATCGAGCCCTTGGGGCGGAACAGGTACCGAACGACTTGGTGGACCGAAGTACGTCTCTGGTTGTCCTTTTTCTCTACCGTCGCATCTGACTGCACGACGACTAGGATTTCGATGCTGTCGCCGTGACGATAGGTAAATACAACACCCCGTCGATGCCGTCCATTCCTGGGCTGGAGGAATGGGTACGGAGTTTCCCTGGTCTTATCCGCCACTCGAGACAGTATCGGCGACCCGAAGCGTATGCGAACCAGACAGTGTTGATCGTCGGGGCATCTGTAGGTTATCGTCTGGAGTTATCCTCATTTCAATGCTGACAAGTGGTCCAGGTTAGTGGATCAGAGATATCTAGGGACTTGAATCGTCATGTCAGAGAGCTATATCAATCTTTCCGGGTACGATATCCTATACTGTTCTCAGTTTGCCGCAACCTAACACTTGGCCGACACTCAAGCCTGATACCGGTATGCGTGAGGGATAAAAGGTGGTCGTGATGATATTTGACGCCGTTGCAGATCCCAGAGTACACTATCGACTGGAAAACTACATGCGCCGGATACCCAAAAACACGACTCTCGTCGGGGAAATCAAACAATTCCTGCCCATGCCCCAAGGATCTCCCATTCAATCCGGCCTCGTCGAATTCAAGAACGGTACCGTACGTTTCGCTTTCTCTGCGAGGTCCTCCAACAGACACTGAAAACCCGTCTCAGATCCTATCGGGCATCGATAGCGTGATACTCGCCACCGGCTTCCGGTACTCGTTCCCGTTTCTGCCGCAATACTATGACGGTGCAACATACGTGCCCCACGACGGCTCCGCCAAGACAGTGTCGCCTTTCCTCCCCCTGGACGGCTCCTACGTCCGCGACCTCTACTTGGACTCGTTTTACATCCCGGACCCCACTCTGGGATTCATCGGAAGTTCGTTGGCAGCTTTTCGCGTGTGGACATGGCTCATTTCTGACGCAGTGACGCTGGGCACCCAGTCGTTTTCGTTTTCAGAGTACTCGACGCTCGCGCTGGCCAAGGTCTGGTCCAGCACGGCCGAGCTGCCGAGCGAGCGGGCGATGCGCGCGTCGTACGACAAGACGGTGGAGGTGCGCGGAGGACACGGCAAGCACCTCATGTTCTTGGGCCCGGAACGAGTTTCCGGTACGTCGATCCTCGTCTGGTCTGTGTCTGGTCTGGAGACTTGTTGGCTGTAGCTATCGTGAGGTACCTGATCGGTTGGCTGAACGCGTCGGCGGCCAAATATGGCGGTAGGCAGGTTCGTCGTGCGTGTCTTGTCGACGTCCGGAGTTGATGCATGTCCCCAGGTCGATGGATTACCGAAATAGTAGGTCACTTGATCGCGATGTGGACACGAACCGACTCACGCATGTGTTTTGTAGTGGTGTAGAGGTTGGTCGGCACTGGCAAATCGTTCATTATGGAGGGATGCTCGAGACGACGCTCAAGGAAGACGAAGGCCAGCTGGCGTCTCTTGGGATCGTGCCAATGAGCGGCGACTATGAGTACGTTCCACTAGTCTACGATGATAACTGGTGAAGAGGCGAGGACGAAAATATGAAAGGGGTCTAATGCGTGTATTCATGTTTCGGTTTCAACAGTCGACAAGTTACGTTGGATGATTTCATGGTAATTGAAATATTGCCTTTCGAGCTCAAGTTCGCCGGTGGCATCGCAGCGTTGAGAGAGTATATGTAGTACTTGGCAAGACGTCGCGGAAATAATCCACCCAAAAATATCTTACAAATCTCATAATAAGCTGTACGAAGGTTGCTCAAAACAAGGCCAGTGACTACGACGCCCGAACTTCGTAAATGACAAATACGGCGGCGACACAGCGTGCCTTTGGGCAGTTGAGGTAGCAGGAGTGATAAAATTCTTGGCGGCGGCCACGGCGTACTACTAGGTCGCAGTTGGGCCAGTGGCTTCGGTGTCGCGCACCGCACTGATGACCGCCGAATTCTTCCTTTCCCTCGTGATCAACTGCCTTGTCTTTGAGCAGTGCGGAGGAGCAAGAAACATTTTGAAGGTAACGATTCTGTGGTCGCCTCCGAGGCTCAAGCACGCAACTGGTCATTGACGCTGTCACTGATGTGGCGTTTTTTAAGGTTTTTACATCGCCTGATCGTTGTCATGATGGTCCACGAGGGTCATTGGGGCGCAGCAATGGCATCCCTCGATACTTGACACGTCCCTTCTTTTTGCAGGCTGACGAAAGCGAGCCTAAGGTGTTCGGATACTTCCGAAGCTCCACACGGAAGGGTGCCATACAGTACATATATTTAGGGTGCCATGTCCGATGATTCGGGGGATCGTTGCGCGTCTGGTTTCCGAGTCGCTTAGTGGCATGTGGTTTACTCGGGTTTTTTTTCTGGTCTCCGACTCCCGAGCCTAGCCTTTTCTTTCCATCTTTCCTTTAATGCTA
>JBBPSN010000299.1:0-23828 GCA_038093615.1 Austroboletus olivaceoglutinosus | reverse complement strand
CAAAGTGTAGTAAATGAGTGTAGTTAAAGTGTACTTGATTTTTGAAAAATTGTACAAGTCCATTATTTGCAACTATTTGTGCCACCATCTTATATAAACCATCCACAACTCAAAAACTTTCTCACACTCTCTTTCTTCTTGATTTATACCATTCTCTACTCATCATTTACTATTGCTTATTACTCACTACTACTCATCACTTATTATATATTACTCACTACTTCAAACTTATTTTTTGGTAAGTGCATATCTTTGTACTTGAATTTAACTTGATATTAACTTGTCTTTTAAATAGATGTGGTTAATGTTAACTATGGTAAGTTTTTTATCTAAGTTATATGTATATGTATTGTAGTATATATGCATGTTATAATATAGCAATGAAATTTTTTTGAAATATATATTTTGCTTGTATATGCAATCTGATCATGTAATTTTGGAGCACTTTGTCATAGTTTGTCACATTCTGGGAGACTGTCCTACTCTAGAAGGCCTGTCACTAGTCTGTTACAATCTGGGGGTCATTGTCCAGTTCTATCCAATTAGGAACCTTACTAGGGGAGCTGTCAAGCTGTCCTAGTCTGGCTAGTACTGTTTAGTGTTGTCTAGCTGAGGGCTGATTTGCTAATGAAAGAAAAAAAAAGTACTCTTAGGCTTACTCTCAGGCTTATACAAGGTATTACAGTGAAGGTAGTACAGGCATTGTAATTCATTGAATAACTACTGTTTTTTTTGTTTCTAAATACTCTACTTTGCCATTGTCTATTGCATCCAGGATTATTTCTCCTCCCTCATCAAGAGATCTCACAATGATGCATTTAGCACCCTTAATGTGCAAAACAAGTAGCACAACATTAATCCTAGGCCATGAAGTAAACAATAGAGTTGCACCTAGTAACAAAAGGTACCAACCAAAAATAGAATATGCCGACCATAAGCCCATACATGACTATGTAGTAATTCTCTTGTTGTTTCTCTAAGGGAAACACAAAGGCAAAATTGTTGTAGGTAATAGCATGGTGATTGTTGGGAATGTGAATATTATCAGGGATTGGGATTGACATTGCACAAGGAAGTTTAGACAATGGTGTAGGTCAGTAGCCAATAGGCCATAGGCTATCTGCAAACCATTCAAGTAGAAGCTGTAACCATTGATGTGAAACATACCTTCATGGCAGACTCAGGATGACTCAGCATCCTCATGGAGAACATAGGCTTGGCCACATAAGGTCCTGCTCAGGTGATCAGCATCTGCAGGCAAGACACTCAATTTTGACAGAGTTTGCTGCCATCCTGTGTCATGATGTTGTATTACTATTATAATGAGCAAAACAAATGAATAGAACTCACTAATAAGTTCTGTGACAGGCAGACCAGGCTTAGGATTAGATTGCACCTGTTCTTCATTGGTGATTGGTGTTGACATGAGTGTTGATGGTGTGGAAGAGAGAAAGTTAGATCATGAGGGGAGTATGGAAAGAATGGAATATATACGAACCATTGTTGTGCTTCATGTAAATAAGGCAAGGCATGCCCATCATCTATGGAAGATGAAGGTGGCATTTCTCATACATAGTGTGGCTATGAGCTAAAGAATGGTGCATTACATAGAAAAAATGCAACTTCGTCGACTTACCAAGAAAGTGTATTTGGGTGTGGTTGTGCTTTTGATGGGTGTAGATTTACCTGAGGGAAGACAACCTCATCAATAAATGATTCGCATATTTATATATCAATTGGCTCACAATTTCACTGCAGTTAACCTCACTTGCCTCTTGTCTTGCTGATGCATCTCTCTTCCTTGCATCATGTTTCTCGCCAATCCAATAGGCACTATATTCAGCAAATTATATATCATAACATGCAAAAGTAAGTGTGGAAAACATTCCGTGTCATGGAATCCATCACTCACCATTTTGGGTGGCAATTATGCAGATGCCACCACCTACATGGGTAACTGCAGAACAAATGGCTTTCATTATGCCCTATCATGGTCTATTCACCGAGTGTCAGGCTAGAAAGGACTTTATTGGCTTCTGGCAACCATTTTTTGAGTACTGGTTTGAAAGATTCCCAGAGTGCAGTGTGGTATTCCCTGAAATACCTTTTGATGTTGCACTTATGGAGGAGCAAGAAAATACTGTAACCAGGGAATAACAGAGAAGAAAAGAGGTGCATACCAACATTTTGAGTGTGTTTGTCTACTGGAATATAATATAGCAACTGAAGAATAAGTTGAGGAATATGTGGACAGTGAAAAAAATGGCCCAGTAAGCGAAAGAGATTGATAGTAAGGTATATAGTGAGCTGCTAGCTGACATAATGCAGTTGAAGGAAAATTGTAAGTACAAACTGCAAAAAATAGAGACTTACCTGAGCCTCTACTATGACGACATAGTGCACCTAAGGGTTAAAGGGGCATGTGATGTAGAGAAAGCTGATGCTATAATGGCAGCACCACAAGCATTGAAGCTTTCACCAAAGCTTGCCACCATTATAACAACAGCTCGAGAAATATTCAAGGCAGAGTTGCCTGAGGTTGTGAAGAACATGGAAGTGCAATGGAAGGAGATGGTTAGCAATATGTCCAAGAAGAAAGAGCATAAGCTGAAGGATAAGCAATAGTGAGTTGCTGCAAAAATGGTAGCTTTGATGGGACTTACATGTGCATTAGTTACATCAAACAATTGGCTCCCTTAATAAGCCAGTTCTTGACTAGGCTACAAAGTCTTATTGGTTGGTTGTTTAGTATCTTGATGGGTGGGGCCTTCAGCGAATACTGGGGACATCAAGGCTTTTAGTCTTTATGTCAGCCTTACAGAGTTAGGTAGTATATTTGACCAGGCTTACCAAGACTTCAGCAATGGTATTATGTGGCCATACAGAGTATTTCTGGATTGTGTCTCCAGTGAGTAACATATTGGTGACTTTGCAGGATGACAACTGAGTGCTTGAGCCCTTTTCCAGTGATGCCAAAGCTTGAATCAAATACTCCACCCCACTAGAGTTTGAATTGGGGGCATTGTTATAGCAGGAAAATATTGACTATAT
Source organism: Austroboletus olivaceoglutinosus (assembly GCA_038093615.1). NCBI lineage: Eukaryota > Fungi > Basidiomycota > Agaricomycetes > Boletales > Boletaceae > Austroboletus > Austroboletus olivaceoglutinosus. Next base: position 20,777 of record JBBPSN010000299.1, on the reverse strand, counting down.
GGAGACTCTCTTGCCACCACCACCAGCACTGCTATACTTATGGCTGCCTTTGTTGGATGATTTGGGGCCCCCACTAGCAACAATAAATGCCCATCCTCCTTCCTTGGATAACTTCACATATAACTTTGGTCCATTGATTGGAAGCAATCCGCTGGATAACTTTCTAGCCAAGTGCACTCCAGGACCCTTGATTGCACTCTCCAGGCTGCCAGCAAGTCTCCCAGCCTCTGCACAAGTTGGATTTCTCATTCCACAGGTCTCCATGATGCCTCAGATGAACACCCTGTCATCCCAACCATGCCTATGACTATGGCTGCATCTAACATTACTCCTATTATGCTGACCACCCCTGTTACTGTGACCACACACATGACTCAGGTGATTGCACCTGTTACTCTGACCATGCCCCTTGTTATGACTGCCCCTCCACCTATGCCCATTGATGCAACCATCCCTAATGCTACTTTAATCATGCCCAATGCCCCCGCAACCATCTCTCAGGGTATTGCAACCCTGTCCATGAGTCAGACAGCTGCCACCCCCCTGACTGTGTTCATTACTATAACAGCCTCTGCAACCATTGATATTGTGACCATGCCTATTGTTATACTAACAATAGCATTTAGTTTTGACTTCAAACAGGGCTGGCATCTGTGTTGGAATATAAGCTTGAGTAGGGCTGGTACCTACATCAAGGGGAATTCTGGACAGTCCTTGAGTGCAACACTCAGTGGTGAAGCAGACTTGAACAGCGAGCACACACTTAGAGATAGCATGAAGTCCTGGTGTGGGAATAAGAGGAAGTCATGCACAACCTGACTGACAAGGAAGGCGAGATACAGGACTAAACACTATGTTGAATTGTGTAGATTTAGTTGGGACTACAATCTAATATATAGGACATTTTTATAACATGAGAGAAATGGCATAGACCATGAATGAGAAAGGTAAGTACCTAGTAGGGGAAGTTCTATGAGATACTGGAAGGAGCACTTGCCTAGAAGAGAGGGCAAAGGAGATGGGTGTCCATAATAAGAAAGGAAATATATGTAATACTTGATGACTACAAAGATAGGGGCCAGATTGGGAACGGGTCAGGGAAAAGAGTCTCATCATAAGGCTACTCAGTGAGGGGATAATTGGTCAATAAGTATAGGGGAAACAGATAATAAAATGGAGAAAATATAAGGGCTGGGTTGTCTATCGTAATACCCATTACTCCAACTGCACCCATTGCTGCAACCACCAATGCTACTTTAACTGTGCCCATAAGTACAACCACCTTTGCATCTGTTGCTGTTGTGACCCCTCAGGAAGCTGCCCTTGTCACTACTTCAACTACACCTATTGTTATTGTAACAATACTCCAATCATGCCCATGATTGTAACCACCCAGGAAGCTAGTGCTGTCAGACCCCAATTGACCTGAGAAAGGCAATATGACATGCACCTTAAGTATGTCCAGCAGGCCCTCCTTTGTAAATGGTTTCAAAAGGATATCATTCATCCCAGATAAATAATATGTCATGATCTCACTTAGCTGAGAATTACTTGTCATCGAGATGATGGGTGTTATGTGATCAAATTGTCTTATCAGTAATGTGGCAGATATTCCATTCATTTTGGGCATCACAATGTCCTATACACATATTAGCATCTGATAACAGATAAGGGCAGGCATCAAACACACCATCAATACCAGGTCATACTTTTCCAAGTTCATCTTGGTCACTGTGCCAACCCCATTGACAGCCACATCGATCACACACCCAAATACCTGCAGAAACTTGCTGCTCAATCATTGACTCACCACATCGTTGTCCACAAGCAACACCCACAGTGGTACCACCTAATAGGGGACAAATGTTAATTGATGCATGTGTAGCTTCTTATGACTCCCTATTGAAGGTGATCTGCTTGATGGGTTGGTAGGCATTGGCTAAATGACTTCCTCTGACCCTGGACTCTCATTTTTTTTATAGTCTTTATACACACCATCTCCCCTGTCTGCAGTTGACCCAGAATTGGATCCACCTGCATTATCCTCCCCTGGGAACATCCAATTCCCATTCCTATCCTCAACATTACTCTGGGGCAATAAATGCCCGAGTGTGAATACTTGCAATCCCTTATATGCAGAATGTACAAGTGGTTTCCATACATCTGGTGGAAGTATAAATGGTTCATCCCCTGCCAACATCCCAGGATTGTGCATCTGGAGATGCATTTGATCCACAACAGGGCATCATGGCAGAAGTTGGAGGTTACTTCAGTCCCATTCAATGAAGACCTTACAGTTGTGCTCAAATGAAAGGACAACCCATTCTCAGTACACCACAATATCTCATTTATCTGAACAAGGCTTGCATGCATGATCACACTTGGATCGGAGTGCTCACCAAGCCCAAGGACCCACTGCATCTCTTGCACAAGCAAGAAATGTATTTGTGGATGTAGACTTTGTGACACCTGAGAAGTACCTTGGTTTGCCTGAGGTTGGCCCTGTATGGACCCCAGCACTTGTATCAATGAAAATGAAGATGGTGGTATTGGCAGGGTTTGGGGTGGTGAAGTTACTGACAAGGATTGCAAAAATAGACTTGGTGGAGGTTGAGAATTGGCAAAGAGTGATGCCACCACAGATACCACATTTCCTGTGCCTGTGGCAAAAAGGGATGGGGGAGGATGTGTGCTAGGGGTTATGTGGGCAATATTCAGGGTCATAGGGACCATAACAGGTGTCTTTGGCTGAGCCACTTAGGAAAGGCCTGCAAGGGTGGAGGGACCAGCCATTGGTAGTGCCATAGTATTCTTGGATTTGGCTGATCAATAACAAAAAAAGAGTTAGTATGGGAATGGGAAGATAGAGGATAAATTAAGATTCAAGGTGATATCCATGATCAAGGATGACACATATATGTGCCAGTGTAACCTACCATGATTAGGCCTCTATAATCATACAACAGCCTATCACACCTAATAGCCTGTCCTGCAAACAAACCAAGCTGATCCATCTGCGAGCAAAGGCGGCAATATATAAAGATAACAAAATGACCATGGAAAAAGATAGGGAAGGAAAGAAGCAGAATAGGTGCCTACTCATTAGCTTCACTGAGAACATTGTGACAACTCTGCTCAAGGCCATGCATCTGCTCCTCTGATCTCCTTACCTGCGATCAGAGGGTTTTGTTCTGGGCCTAGAGAGAGGTGATATGCTATTGCAGCACAAAGACAGTATTTTGGAAACTAGTCAACATGGTTTGTAGTGCAGCAGACTAGACAAGAAGGGAGGCAGGGGGCACATTGCTAAGGAGAGACTTTTGAGCTGTGGGTGCTTTGTGCTTGATGTTCTCAAGGGCAACACATTTGTTGACATGGAAGTTAGGATGGTGAAATGTCCAGGATTATTCACCAAACTGGGTGTCATTAGTGTTTTTGACCTAAACTAGAGTGGGTCAGCAGAAATGATCAGACCTTTGGAAAAAGAAGTTTCCAGGGGGTACAAGGACCCCCTTGAGGCAGAAAAGGGGCAGGGAGAATACGTCACATGAGGGTAACAAGAAAAAGGTGCATGCTCAATGCTGTCCCATTGATTACTGAAGCAAGCAAAAAAAGAAGGGATTTTCCATAGGAGGGATAATGAAATGATTGGCTGATCTTGTGGAAGTTATACTTGTTCAGCTGGCATACAAACAAAGCAAAATTGGAGTACCTGAACAAATGAGGAAGGATTGATTTTGTAAACTCATTCATGTCCTAGGTCAGATATCAGCCAAAGATCACATGGGGCCTGCACTATCCACACCTTGTGTTACAATAGAGAACCACACACTAGTATTTTCTCCTTTCTACTACCCATTCCCCCTTTACTTATTGACCAACTACCCCCTGCCTGAGGACCCCTTTGGCATTACCAATGACTCCTCATTTCCCAATGCCTTCCCAGTGTGGCCACCATCTTTGTAAGGGTTACGATGGGGTTCCATTTAGTTACCTATCTTCTGAACACTTACCTCCTCCACCCTCTCTTCTGGGCAAGTACTCTTTATGGTATCTTGTAGAACTTTCCTTACTCAATACTTACCATCTTCACTCTTGGTCCATGCCCCTCTTACCATACTATAAAAGCACCTTGTATACTAGATTATAGCCTCAGCTAAATCTATGCAATTCAACATAGTATTTAGTCCCACACCTTACCTTCCTAGTCAATCGGGTCTTGTGTAACTTCCCTCTTTGCTTACATTTAAGGACTTCATGCTACCTTTGAGTGCACGCTTGCTGTTCAAGTCCACTTCACTATTGAGTGTTGCACTCACAGACTGTTCAGGATTACCCTTAATGTAGATACCAGCCATACTCAGGAGATACCAGTTCTGACACAAGTTCCAGTCTTGTTTGAGATTCGAGGCTAAGTGCTATCATTAGTGTAACACCTTGATCACAAAGCAATCACCGCCAGGGCTCCATGAGATGACATGGTTAAAGGACTGATCCTTAAGTATCCTAAGTAAGTAATCAGCAAACCCATATGTACTTGTAGAGTTTTTTGACAAAGTCGCAGGTTGTGGACATGTTATCATCCACATCCTTGGACAGTGCCTGTAGGGGCAGCACAAGCAGGGGATGCTGTTCATGCTTCATCTGTCATGGCTCAGGCGGTCTCAGTCTGGACTGGCTATACAAATGGAAATGGATGTTCTGTGAGTGGTGGTGTGAGCTTGGCCCAGGGTGGGCATTATCACAGGAATTGGATGTGTGATGCATGGATACTAGCCAAGAAAGGGAGGGTGGGAATGGGTGGTGGTGGCCATATGGAGAGATCCTCACAGCAGATGGGGAGTTGAGTGGCAGCAGGGTATTCACGTTGGAGCAACAAGAGTTGACAGGCAGTAGATGCAAGGAATGGAAGAGCTGTTGGTGCACAGAGTAGGACAGAGGCTGTGATGGCAAATCCATTTTGCCAGACTGTCAGGATGGGGCAGGACAAGGCTGGAATGGGAGATGTGGAAGGAGGTTCTGTCATGTAGGCACTTGCATGTAGTTTATTACATAATCTTCACTGTCAATGCTATGTAAAAATGGCAAATCCCAGAGGGTCCTTTATGGAAACTTCAAGGCAAGTTGTGTTCGAGTTAGGCAACATCTGATGGTACCAGCACTAGCACCTTCATTTGCTGAGCCATCTTGATCCTGAGGCCTAGTGAAAAACAGACTCAGCCAGAAATCATATCCGAGTTACAGCTAGTATGGATACATACAAGAGTGATGCTAGCAGCTACTAGCATAGACCTATATGTCCTTCTATGCCCTGGATTATCACCAATACCATCTTGTGTAGCAGCTCTTGTAGTACTGTACTCGGAGGTCCATTACTGTCACTTGTAGGATTAGGTAATATGTCTCTTCTTTGGCACTCCCAGGCTGCCCACATTTTCCTCAGCCCACAAGATCCACTTCCACTGCACCTCTGAGTCTCTCCACAGCAAGCAAATCTCATCCTATCAGTGTATCTTGGCATGGAGCAGTTTGACTTGAATCTATCTCCATGCACATCCCTAATGCATCCCAGACATGCATGCCATTGTCAATGATGATGATACCATTGAAGATGGCCTTCTCCCTGCCTTTTGCGACTACAATGTTGTACAGTCCATCCAGGTGGGCATATTAGGCATGGAATATCAAGTACATAGACACTTGCTCACATATCCTCACTCATGTGCTTTTAGACATCATCAGCGATGCAGCACACATATGGAAAAGCGATGATGCAGATGAGCCCGATAGCGAGCAGTTCTTGGATCCACACTCCAAGACATTCTTCAAATTTGATCATCTGAGGTTGTGTGCATCAGTAAGGATAGCATTTCCAAGTTAAACACTTATGTGTAGCTGATGTTACTCTTGCCCTCAAGTCCTTGATCGATTTTCATGGCTGAGTTCCTTTGGAAACAGGCAATTATCCTCACTTGCATTCATCAATGGGAACCAATTTATGTTTCTCTCATATGGGTATTAATATAATCACTTGTGGAAGGTATGTCACAGTTCCTTTGCATGTCCTTTAACTATTGCTACCATATATTCCACAGAACTTGTGGATTGTGCTTGGGTTTGCCATTTTTTTCATAATCTTGCTCCTCCTTTTTATCCAATTCAACACAAGTCTGGTCAGTGCAATGTCCATCATGTTATTCAAGCAAGGCTCATAGACATCCACCACTCTGAATTCCACATCTGTATCTAATTTGGATGAAGAGAAGATGAGGGTTTCGAGTTCTACCAACTTGGTGTCAGAAGTGTCAGAAGAGAACAAGGAGGATGCCTGTAAAGTGCTTGGGGAGCAGCCTAAGATCATTCACATGGCAATACATGAACTACATGATTGGCATCCGATGGCTCTTGAACAATGTGCCTGGGTATGTCACTCCAAGGAGGCTAATGGTGCTCATGGGTGAATCAGGCACTAGAAAGGTATGTACCATACATTCAAGTGTTTTCTGAGCAGAAATAGAGTTGTCTGTAACAAATGACTCTCTTGAATGTGCTGGCAGAAAATACAGAGAAAGGTGTTGTCTCGGGGACACGTCTCATGGATGGACATCCTTTGCCATCTGACTTCCAAGTTCAAATGTGGGTCGTTAGCTTATTGTAACTGTGTACTAAATTAAATATTGCATCAGCAGGTACTACCAATAAACAAAGACACACTTGAAGATGATGACAGTTCAAGAGGTTTTGCTCCTTTCAGCAAAGCTGGGGCAGCCCTTCAGCATTCCAATGGCTGAGAAGGAAATCTAGTAAGCATCTTTTTTCTTATGTTTGCATTACAGGGTTTCTAAGATGTGATTGTAGTGTTGACAGGTGCTTGAAAATATATGGATTGGAAATGTATAAAAATGCAATCACCAGCTTGCTTGGCATTAAGATAAAGAAGAGAATAACGATTGGAGTTGAATTGGCTGCCAAGGTACACACTTGGTCAATTTTACAATAGGAGGCCAGTCATCAAATTAATATTCCTTTCCAGCCCAAGCTACTGTTATTCCTTGATGAACCTACATTTGGACTGGATTTGTAAAGTGCCTGGATGATTGTCTTGTTTTTATGGGACCTGGCAGATAGCAGGCAAGCAATTCTATGCATGTGCATTTTTATAACTTTGGCTGCATACACAGTTGATTGACAATAGTGTATCTCATGCAGCATTCATCAGGTTTGTGACAATGCTCATTTCCTGGATTATAGTATACTAATATATGTGACAGCCTTTTGCAAAGTGGTATCATTGAGTTGTTTGTCCATTTCATCTACATGTATGGGTGAAGAGAATATACCTTCTTTGAGATTGGGAGTTTTCTTTGACAAAACTGCTGGGGTATCCATAAGATGTTCTTTGCCGCCCTGGAAATCATGTAACTCTGGTGTACCCTTCATATTGTGCATGTGAAAACTGCCATCCAAAGGGTAATGTGGATTGTACCAATAAACTTCACCATCAAGTACAGCCACTGTCATTATTTTCAAGCTGGTAGTGTGATGCACTCAGCTCATAGGGGTCTTATCCCCAACTTCATCTTTCCATGTGAGGGCAGCATAATCCCCAAGTGCACCAGTTATATAATGGTAAAGATGCTTGAGTCTCAAGATGTCAAACATACTGCATTGAAATGACTTGGGTATATGGGCATCTTGTGCTACATGATCAGAGCCACCTCAAGATGTGGGATCCACTGCAGGCAATGAAATACGTATATTTGGAAGGGAAGCAGCATCTAATTGTTCAGAAGAGTGTTCCAAAGTCACCAGTATTGTCAGAGAGAATGGATTCTCTTGGGTGACAACTGTAAACCTCTCACTATCACTCAAGGAAATGATTCTTTGAATGTGGACTGAATTAGATAAAGATGTCTGAGTTGCATTGACTGTCTGCCATGAAAGCATTCCTTTGGGTATATATCGCAAACCATGAATTGTAAATTTGCTAGGAGTACAGGCAGCAAAAAAAGATACTTGTTCCATGCTTGGGTATCCCTATACAAGCAACCAGTCTTCCACATCATTCTCTGGGGGAATATACAGAGGACCAGGCAAAAGGGTTGAAGTATGAGAGTAACAAGTGTGCCTTTCTCGCAATTTGAGTAATGTTGAAATAGTAATGGTACCAATCATGGTGCCAAGCACAATGCCAAGCAAAATAAACAGAGGGATGAGATACAATATGTTCACCTAATGAGATGGCAGTTTTGGTAAGATAGTTTTGGGTGATAATGTTGCTGAAGGCAATGCAGTAATCCAAATTAAAGAAGCAGTCAGAATATCACTCAAGAGAATGATGTCCTGAGCAATGGTAGCTGTATGGGGATTGGTATCCAAAGCAGTTGTGGACTAAGAAGTCAAAGTGGATATATCTCCACCAGCATAATACAACTGTCAAGAATCATATGAAATGGAGGGTACTAATGGAACTGCTCTATGATATACACCTAGATGGGTTGAAGTAGATAAAGCAATCAAACAGAGCAAGAAATCTTGTACCCAGTGACTGCAAATATACCATAATAGCAGAGACTACTGCAGATTGTAGTTAGGATCAAGAACTATGGATGACTCATGACTTAACACCTAGAGTGGACAGATCTGCTTCAGGCTTGTCCAATGAAAGACCAGCAGTGATGAAAGTAGAATGACAAATAAGATGCGACAACGGAGAATATGAGGTGTTTGCCATACTTGACCATTTCATCTTTCACCAAAATATAATCAGATGAACTGCAGAAATGTATTGAAGCATGAATGGCCTGAAAGGACTAGTATATCACTCATAAAGTAGAGGAGACGGTCAGGAGAGTTTGCTCTTGCCTATTGTTGTTGAGAAAGAGAAAATATACTGGATAGGTCTGGCATATTGAGTGGCCCCCTGAAGGATGGCAGATCAGCAAGGGTTGAAGGAGCTGAAGTAGGTTGTTGGGGGGGAGGTGATCTTGAGGCCCTGTAGATTTTCCTTGGAGGAGAAAGAAAGGCAAAATCCAAGTTAGCAACTTTAACAGGAGAGTGAGGAGCATCCTTGTTTGCATTGACCTTTTTGAATGTGACCATGACTGGCCAGGTGAGGTCATTTTGACTTTGACAGGCAAAATTGAAATCTAATGGGTTCTGTTTTGGATACACTATCATGGGCGAGATAAGGATGGTCAGGTCTGACATGACTGTCAAATGAAACTAGCAAAAAGGACTTGACATGGAAGTGGTGGACAGAGCAGAGCCTTCTCCAAGCAACCGTAGCCACAATAATACTTTAATTGTTTATGTACTTGTACTGCCATCATGATGGTCTTGTTATGCTTTGCATCCTCCCTAATTAGTGCTCTCCATCTTAGCAGTCTTTGAACAGCCCTCTATGACTATCTCTTCATGATGGACAATGGTTACTTCACATCAAAGACACAAATGCTGTGTGCCATATTCTCTGCTTGTCTGCCCCGACTCACCACCTGCACAGTCATGGTATGTCCCAGAGGCCGTTGATGGCATTCGGTCAGTGTTGGCTTGGGTTGAACTGTCCTATGATTTTGGTGAGTTGGATCTAGGCCGTAACCACTCACATCTTTGACCCTGGTTAGGATTAGTGGCATTATTGCTATGCTACCATTTTTGGTAGAGATACTGACTCTGATTGGCCACCCCCACCATGTCATGTACTATCAAGTTCCTATCACCGTTCTTGCCAACCCCACCCTCTGTCTTGTCAATGCTGCCACCATGGAATATCTCCTTATTGAGGCCATCAACACCCTCCACCTGTCACAGCAGCACATATCAAAATGATCAAGCTCAAGATGGCCAGTGCTGGCCTCCTCCCTCCCCCCCCACCACCCGCACCAAAACCCCAGCAGGCCCACCACAACAGCATAGCCAGCACAACCTTGCACATGCAGACCATTATGAACAATGACAATGATGATGAGGACCTTCAGACGCACTTGGAGGCCATTGGGCACCATGTTAGCAGCAACTTTGTTGAGAGATGTGATCCATCTGCTCTTTGACTGTCTGCTCACTCTCCATCAGACTATGTTGCAACCAACCTTTGTTTGGCAACTCTCTTGACACAATCAAATTTGTCTGCAAGGAGCACTGGGTGTCCTGTTGGAACAAGCAAGTAGACAACCTTCACATGAACCACTGTATCTGTCTCTTCTCATCTGTATTTCCCCACTGATTTTGCTTCTAGGGCATGTTTGTCTTGCGATTTGCTGGGATGTTCAATTTCTCAGTGATGGTGCACTTGAGGTCCTGCCTAGGCTAATTGATATCTGGATCTTGAGCTCACTTGGACCTGCAAAGGTAGAAATCAGTAAGGGTGTCAGCGAGGGAGATGGGGACAAGGAGGACATCCTTGATGTTGATGCTAATGTTATTTTCAGCCATGGTTATAGTGGAGAGAAAGCCTATTGGCAAGTTCCATGTCCTGCAAAGATTGCTTCAAGACTGTTCCCCATGCTGGCACACCCACCAGTCACACAAAGACCATTGTTGGTATCAGAACTTATGTTTCTAAACCCTCCAGCTCAACTGAAATCTCTGATGTGTTTAGCCCATACTACCTCAACAACTAACTCATTCAGGACTGGTTTGCATCCAACAATATGTAATGGCATTTCCTTGTCTACAGTCAAAATTATGGACATGAATATAGGCTACATCGTCCTCAGCCTTGACTACTTCTTTGGTGACAACTTTGACACCCCCAAGGAACAACCCAGCTTTGACTGATATGCCTGGATCAGCAAGTCCCAGGCTAGCAAGCATGCCTCAAAGTGGGTCAGGGCAATCAGGCAATGCTATGGTCCAACTGTTTTCCATACATTGCTGCGCATATGCTGACTTTAGCCTAGGTACTACTGTGCCAAGTACTTTGGAGTCAATATGTCACCTTTCATTCTGTCACTCTACTTACTTCACCTTAATGAATCTAGGATACTGTTTTGGGGCTCTGTACATCTTTGCCCTGACCAATAATAAAATGTTCAACCTTGCAGCAGGTGCACTTCAATTTTGATGCTTATCTCATGCTTGACCAATGCTCCTGTTCTCAGCTGCTATTACGCATCCCTCTCATCTCTATAACACTGCAACACACAGATCAAGACAAATGTTTTTGAAAACTGTGCAGGACAGTGAAATCATTTCATTGAGTGGATGCTTCCTCAAATCTGCATCTTAGCACCTATTGCCTTTGCTTGGCAAGTCAGTGGCACTTCATATTTTTCTTCATGCAGGAACTAAGCATGTGCTATAGAAACTGATATGGCCTTCCCAACCAGTACACATCGTCAGGCAGAAGACTTTCTTGTCAAGAATAAGGCGCATTATTACTTTCAAGTCTTTAGTGGCATCTTGCATGTGTTCGCCATGCATGGTGATGTGACAGACAGTGATCAACATGCGTCACTTTTACTTATGCAATGAACATACTTGCTCACACAAGGAATGTTATATGAAGAGTGTGCATGTAGTTTCTTGTATTGGTTCAACAGATTCATTGTATAGTTATTACAACAATAATTCGAGGCATGCTAAACAGACACCTACCTCCCAAGGCTACCATTTTGGCACACCATTTGCCATGGATCTAGCTGCAGAGGGTTCCATTGTCGCAAGTAATGCTATTTCAATGCATTCATCGTTCTTGTACTCAATGTTCTTGTAGGAGCAATCATCCACCCAATATTCCTCAAGGAAAGCCACTTTGAAAAGATTACCAGTATATTGTATCTATCCATATGAGTTCCAATCTTGGATACTGGAGATGATTATACAGTGGCTCAAATAAATATCCCAATGTTGGGGTATTTTGAAAAGATGTGATATTTGCAAGAGAACCAAAATATATTAGCTCTAATCCTTGCTGGGTAATCAATAACCCTAACCCTCACCCTGAAGATGAGCTAATAGTCATGTGATTTGGTTGCCATGGCATTAAGATATAACCATTTCAAAATAACATGTTATTGGGACACTTATTTGACCCCAATATTATCAATCATTATTTGGTAAATAACATAATGTTCTGATGGATGATGTGCTTCAACCCTGTCTCATTATGTAACTTACATAACTCTGAGCACTATAAAGAGTAGGAATACCACCAAGCTAACCCTACTTTACTATAAAATCCATTTCCACCTCTGCTAGAGCCAATATTCTGTTTCTCTCTGAATCTGGCTTTTCTGCTAGAAAGATATCCTCCCAAACTGGTCTGGGGAAGTCCACTGTGGCCAGGGTTATCAAAGAAATGCATCCAGGCAAGGAAAACATCAAATTAGACCCTCCTTCCAAGCTTTCTCCTGCTGACAGAAGGAGAATTGTCTCTAGTATTACCTCTGGCAAGGTTGAAAATGCTGTCCAGGCAACCCATCTCATCAATTCCACCCTCTCCTCTCCTGTCTCTTCCCAAACTGTTCACAATATGCTAAAGTCTGCATTTCTAAAGGCTGTAGTCAAGAAAAAGAAACCACTCTTGTCTGTCAGGCATAGAAAACATAGGCTGGCCTTTGCTCTCAAGCACCAACACTGGACTGTGGAGGACTGGACTAGGGTAATTTGGTCAGATGGAAGGAAGTATGTGTGGAAAGTAGCAGAAAAACCTTTGCAAGACAAGGAGGTACAGGGAATAGTAAAGTTTGAAGGAGGTTTCTTGATGATTTGGGGGTGCATGGGCTGGAATGGTGTGGGAATCCTTGTAGAGGTGGAAGGGAGGATGAATGCTGAGCAGTATGTCTCCATTTTGGAGAATAATCTGCTTCCTACTATGAAATATTCTGGAATCACTGAGGAGAGCATTATCTTTCAATAAGATAATGATCCCAAGCACATCTCTAAAAGAGCCCAGAAGTGGCTAGAATCTCAATGTATCAAGGTTCTTGATTGGCCAGCACAATCTCCAGACCTTAATCCAATTGAATATCTCTGGCAAATCCTCAAAAAGAAGCTCAACAACTATGCAACAGAGCTTTGGAAAAGGATTGATGTGGAGTGGGGTAAGATAGAGGTTGAGGAATGTCAAAGATTGATAGAAAGCATGCCTAGAAGACTAGAGGCAGTAATAAAGGCAAAGTAATAAATGCATCTAAGTAGAATGTATATACATGGTATACAATCATATTCTAAGAAAGTATCTAGTGGTATTATATGTATATATATTATATTATCACACAATTTGGACATACTGCAATGCATATATATATGGTAATATACCTTCATTGAATTGAAAGATAATAATGCAAACCTAATTTGGATTTACATTGTTGTATATTATATATAATCTTAATTTCCTTGACAATGCATGTATGTGCACAATATAGACATATAACTTATTGCACAGCTATGATCACATTTGAGTTGCCAATATTGTCAATTATCAATAAATGTCAATCCTCATGCTATACATAATTTGTTGTACACCCTAATGTGAATAGCCCCTAACATATTCTAAGGGATGTAATTATCTATTGATAAAAATCAATGTGCACTTAACATCATGTGGAGGAGAATCTCCAATGCAATGTAGGCATATAGCATATTCCCATTATTGTATATTACTTTCAGTCCAAAATATCACTCATAATATACTTTTTTATGCAAAAAGGACACATGGCATATTGCACATGACTAAATCATGGTGCAATAAAGGTACAGGACATATTGAGCAGTATATATTTGTTATGCAATAATGGAGCAGGACATATTGTGCAGTGTTTTTATATTACATCTGTTCTATTGTCATATTATTAAGTCCTCATTTGTTCATGTAATATGATATCACAGAAATGTGTTCAGTGTTTTTGGGGCCTCAACTTTTTTGCCTGAATCTCACATGCATACCATCCCTACTACAAACCACATATCTAACATGACTGTTTTTACTTATGCCATGGCAAAGAAGACCACTAAATCTGTGACTTCATTGAACAAGATACATATTTCTTGTCTTGATTTGCGTTATTCTACTTATATTCATGTTATTCCACTTATTTTTGTTAGGGAAAGGCTATTGATGGATTCACTTTGGATCAGAGCAAGGTAAAGCTGCTAGGCATCAACACCAAGGTCACTGAAAACCAGAAAAAAAAAAAAAACTTCAAAGGTTTTTATCGGTTATGTGAAGTGGGATTTCATCGTAAATGAAGCAAAGTTCAGTAATTGGAATGTACATGGACTGAATGGGATCGAGGTACAAAAGGTTTTTGCAGGATTCAGCATCATTGGTTGCAATCAATTTAGCAAAAAGCATCTAATCCCACTTATCATCAAACATAGCAACTTGAAGTCCAGTATCTATATTGAAGATTTTCCTGATGAGGGCAAGTTCCCTGCTCTTTAGTTGAATGATCTATCTTCCGCTTACCAGATTCCTACTGCAAGTGGCCAACACTGTGTTACCACTCTGAAAAAATGGGTATAGTTTCTAGTATCAAAATCAAAGGCCATTGAGAGGAATGTAATGCAGGTCAAACAAACTCTCCAATCAGAACTTAGCAAACATGATATCAAGCACTACAATGATGTCTTGAAGCTGCAATTCAATCAGTTAAAGGCAGTGTTAGTGCATGGTGGTTATTGGGGTATTAGGCATTATGATCCCAGTGAGTAGTTTTATATTCTTTCCAGGGGACTGTTGTATCACATGAGTTCCAGTTGAGTATGTAATGTATGAGTTCACATGCTCACAAACAACCAACAGATATTCTATGTGTTTTTTGTAACATAGGTTAGGGTCAACCATTGGTTAGGACTAGAAAATGAAATAATAGAGGTATATTTCCCCAACAAATGTCCATATTGCAATATAATCACCCCCAAAAACTAGGTTGGTGCTTTGGGAGATTGTTTTTGGGTTTATAGATCAATATCGCACATTTTAGGCATATACATAAATGTGTGGTAAAAGATACATACATTGATCTTAGATAGCTTCATGTGCGCATTTATGGTAGTGTCCCAGATGCACATGTCATATGTTCTATTCACACATTTATGAATGTCCCAAATGCACAGATGAAATATGTAATAGTTGATATATACATTTTATTATGTGTATTATTGGTGATATATTACAGTGACACATACTGGTTCAGATATATTACACTACATGTAGTAATATTCATCTGTCAATCAATTTGCATATGTATATATAGATATATTTTAAATGCCAGTATTTGTAGAGCATGAAGTATACATATTAATACATTGGGTCATTGTAGAGTTTGCAACACGATATCACATTTGATTATAGTATGATGGATACAGACAAGTGCTACAAGTGAAAAGTGTGTACTTTTTTTTTTTAACAAAGTATGGAATATGTAGCATAATCTGTGATATTACAAATCTTATCCACATATAGAATTCATTCATGTGAAGTATGGTTGGGTTTTATATACACAAGCCACAATCTTGTGGTTGTTATGATAGACAACCCCACGGCTACTTTTTCCCCTTTTTACTATTCGTTTCCCCTATACTCGCTGACCGATTACCCCTTGCCCAAGAATCCATTCTCCATTGATGACAACTCCCCGTTCCCCAATGCCTTCCCCATCTGGCCTCCTTCTTCTTAAGGTTACAATCGGTCTCTAGTTTACTTACCTATCTCTTGGACATTTATTTCCTCTGCCTTCTCTTCTAGGCAAGTACTCCTTATCGGTATCTCATAGGACTTTCCTTACTCAATACTTACCATTTTTCAACCTCTTGGTCTGTGCTTGTTTCTTTACCTATAAAAGCACCATGTATAGTAGATTATTCCCTAGTTAAATCTATGCAATTCAATATAGTGTTTAGCCCCAGACCTTGCTGCCCTAGTCGCTCAGGATCTCCGTGACTCTCCTTTGCCTCTAAGGACTTCGTGCTACCTTTGAGTGCACGCTCGTTGTTCAAAGTCTGCTTCACCATTGAGTGTCGCACTCAAAGGCTAATCAGACATTCCCTTGCCTAGGTACCAACCCTAGCTAGGAGACCAACATTCCAACATGGGTACCAGCCCCATTTGAGGTTCAGAGTTAAGCGCTATCATTAGCATAACAGTGGTATCCACCTGGTGGGAGTTTTTTTCATACATACCAGCATTTATTTTTGTATTGAACCCAGTACGTTACGAAACATCCGTGATACCAAGGAAATCATTGGGCAAAGTGAGTTTTATTCTATTTCGATCTTATATCATAACTACTACCCAAACCTACATAGAAAGAGATGAACAATGCCAATGATCATGTCAATAATGCCCACAATGGTGATAAGATGATGATGGCAATGCTATATCAACAAATCAATGTTGGTAGCATATACAAGCACAAAGAAAGGCGACAAGATGGATGGGGCTTGTGTGAGGTGGTAGTAGGGCTGGGTGAGTTCTGGCCTGCTCTTCCCCTCATCATCTGCTCACCTCCAGCAGGTATGTGCTTCATGATGATGATAAGGAGGCACCATTGATACAGCAATGAGGGTGTGAATGAGGGAGGTGAGAGGATGGCAGAGGATAGCCCTCTAGTTAGTGTAGCAAGTTGAGTCAATGAAAATGATGTATCAATAGCACAGTAATTACCACAGGTGGGTGGTACATTACTTGAGTGATAAATCACTGGCCCAACCATTCACCAAAGTAATATATTATTAATATATTACTCTTTGCTTGTACCAAATGCCATTGTACCTGAGCTCAATCACTTACAAAAGTAATATATTGCATGATGTATCATATGGACCCTGCAACTCCTACTCAGACAAGGTGGTGTTATATCAGTACAGAATTAGACCCATGAAATACAAGTAATATGTTCCATGATATATCACACAAATTCATACAGGCCCTGCAATGCCCATCACTCAAATGAGGTGGTGATATGTATATCAATTTGCTTGAACCCATGAAACATAAGTAATGTATCATACAGCCCTGCAATAGCCATCACTTGTGATATATGCAGGTGATACATCAGTGCAATTGGACAAAAAGCTAAAATAGTGGAATTACTTTACCTGTGCATGATATATCATACAGGCCCTACAATGGTTGTTGCTCAGTACCAAATCCTTGTGCAGGCATGGACGACAGGAAAACACATGCTCAGCTAGTACTTATGGTATCTCTTGAACTCAAATGGCTTGTTCTGCTGTTGACCCTCACTAGGCTCACCACATAGGATGAAATAGGTTATTATTATTATGTTTGCATGATGTACCATATAGGCAAGTAATGTATCAGTGCAGTTGGGCCAGAACCAAAAGTGGCAGAAGCATTTACCTATAGGTGATATATCATACATGCCCTGCGATTCCCATCGCTTGCAGGAGGTGGTGATGTATCACTGTAAATTGAATTGGACCTATAATAAATGTGAGTAATATATCAGTGTAATTGCATAGAATCAGCAAAAGCTCTTATCTATAAGTAATATATTATATATGCCCTATGATTCTCATTGCTCACAGGAGGTGGCAATGTATCAGTCACATTGAATCTATGATAGATGTCAGTGATATATTAGTATAATCAGGCAGAACCAAAATTGGTGGAATCACTTACCTATGGTGATGTATTAGTCAGATAGGACCTATGATAGATGTCAGTGATATATTAGTATAATCAGGCAGAACCAAAAGCAGTAGGACCACTTACTTATGGTGATGTATCAGTTGGATTGGATCTATAATAGACATGAGTAATGTATCAGAGTAATTGGACAGAATTGGTGGCAGAACCATTTACCTGTGGGTGATGTATTATATACACCCTATGATTTCCATCGCTTGCAGGAGGTGGTAATGTATCAGTTGCACCCTGTAATTCCTGTCACTTGGTGGAGGTGATAATATATTAGTGTAATAGTACAGAAAACAAAATTGGGGAAAGCATTTACCTTAGGGTAATGTATTAGTCACATACATAGGAGCTATGATAGAAGTCAGTAATATATTAGTGTAATCAGGCAGAGCCAAAAGTGGTGGAATCACTTACCCATGGGTGATGTATCATACATGCCCTGTGATTTTCTTGCAGAAGGTGGTGATATATCACTATAAGTCAGATTGGACCTATAATAGACATGAGTAATGTATCAGTGCAATTGCACAGAATCAGTGGAAGCTCTTACCTAAGGGTGATGTATCATTTAAATTGGACCTATGATAGACGTCAGTGATATATTAGTGTGATCAGATGGAACCAAAATCAGCAGAATCACTTACCTATGGTGATGTATACATATCCTGCAATTTCCGTTACTCGCAGGAGGTGGTGATGTATCAGTGTAATTGGACAGAATTAGTGGCAGAATCACTTACCTACCTATGGGTAATGTATCATACACACCCTGTGATTCCCATCACTCACAGGAGGTGATGTATTAGCATAATGGTGCAGAAAACAAAAGTGGCAGAAGCACTTACCCTTGCATGATGTATCATACACACCCTGTGATTCCCATTGCTTATAGTAGAAGGTGGTGATTTATCAGAGTAATCAGACAGAATCAGCAGCAGAACCACTTACCTATGCATGATGTATCATATAAGCCCAGGGAATGATATATTAGCCTTATTCATGCAGAAAACAAAAAGAGTGAAATCACTTACCTTTGTATGATATATCATATAGGTCCACATGTGACCTTGTCAGTCAGACAAGGTAGTGATATATCAATCAGGATAGACTTATTATATATGTGAGTGATATATCAGTGTAATGGGACAGAAAACAAAAATAATGGAATTGCTTATCTTTGGATGATGCATCATATGGGATCTGTAATCCTGTCATATGGAATGAGGTGTGTGGCAGTAATACATTGTCACCAAAGCTAATCATACACTGTGTAACATGGTGGTGACATTTTGCTTGACTGGAGGTGACCATTAGTTGGCATCACTACCCCCCATTTCAAGGCTTCTACAATGGCCAGACTTACTGGCCTGTTATGCATATTGAAACAAACCCTTCAAACCACTTGAAATGACCATTATGCAGATAAACTCAGTGCAATTTGCATTATTCATGAGACAAGTGTTCGAGCAATATTGCTGATTATTCAAAGAACCCAGTAACTCCTATATGAACTACCATAGTATATAGTACTATATTTGATCTTGCAATATACTGAGACATGCACTAATCAGATGACTTTTGTTTCCTAATTTCCATGTCAGTTATTATTGGATGTTCATGGCATGATACTCACTTGTTTCCATTGGTGTTGATAATCCTGTAATTGTGGATTGTTTACTAGGAACATTGCTATCTGTGCCAATTGAATTTGCTACATTATTACACTTTGATGGCTGCTGTGTATATTTTCCATTCTGGACCTTGAAAGGATTTGATGGCATGATGCTCAATGTTCCAGAGGTGGTCACAAAAGAAATGGTTGCAGGAGTAGTTGCAGTGGTTGGAGTAATGTTAGAAATGGGCAGAGTCACAATAGGAACCATTTCAGGGGCAGCTACAGTCATGGATGCAGTTGGAGTGTTATTGGGGGCGGCAACAACAATGGGCATGGTTAAAGTATTGTTGGGGGTGACAATAACAATGGGTACAGTTGGAATAGTGACCAAGGCAACTTCCTGGGCATTTACAATCATAGGTGTGGTTGGAGTGGAGATAGGGGTGGTCTGTTTTGGTGATTAGAAACACCTGATGCATCTCAAGGTCATTCAACAAATGTCCAAGATGCTGAGACAACCAGTGGATATACCACCCTTATTAGACAGGGGTATCCATGAAGCCTTTGTAGTCAGCGCTACCACCTCATCTTGGACGATGATACTAAGCTATAATGACAATGGACAAATCAATCTATTGGTGGGCATGGGTCTCTCAGATGAGTGGTACCAAGTGATTCTCAAGGACCTTGTGAGCAACGAGAATCTGATGGGAGTTGGTGTGCATGAGGGCTTTGCTGTATTTGAGAGCCTGGGTGTGGGTTTGGATGTAAGTGTGGGTGTGGATGTGGGTGAGAAGCAGAGGTTGGATGAGGATGTGGGGGAGATGTGGGAAGGTAAATGGGGCCAGTTTAAGGTCTTGGATTGACCATATGTCACTTTCTTGTCCTCTTTTTTTTTTTAAAAAAAAATTGGCTAATTTTATCACTTGACACAATGTTCACTGTCTTGTGTGTGTACAGGTATGGTATACCCTGGTGTTGATGCTGTGCTCTCAACAGGCATCTGTGATTGTTTTTACCTATTCTTTACATGTTTTCCTATTTAGCTTTTTCCCCCAACCATTGCCTCTATGGATGGACAGTATTATCACACTCCATTACCATATATGAATGTAGCTTGTGGTTGGGAACAAACAAAGAGAAATAGGAAAGATGTTAATGATCTCTTGGGTCAATCCTCTCTTTTCATCATTTTTTTCCCTCCACTTTGGGTTGGTTAGCTTGGCTGATCTGGGCTCTACATGGCACAAGGTGTAATAGTCTGTTGTTAAGTATAGGCCCATACCTTATACAAATTTAGTGTGTGGTTGGAAATGGATGAAAAAAAATAAAATGGATGTTAATGATCCCTTAAGTCAGTACTTCCCTTTTCATTCCTTCTTTTTTCCCTCTACTTTGGGTGCATGTATGGTTGGCATTGGTCAGCTCAGCCAATTTGGGCTTGGTACAAGACATAATAGTCTCCGTCAATGCTGACAAGTTTGGCATGGATGCCACTTTTAATAACACATCCATTTTTCATACATCTGTGAAAAAGGGAAGAAAAAGAAT
>JBBPSN010000297.1:5592-23884 GCA_038093615.1 Austroboletus olivaceoglutinosus | reverse complement strand
GAGTTCTTTTAAAGGTCATTCTTGACGACAATTCATTATTCTTGCAACAGAGTCGCTTGTTCTCTGTCTCAACTGCGCGATGCGAATGGTATTTCTTCTGTTGATAGGTGGTGTGTGTAAGTTACTTATAGAACATTGTCCATTCTTCTATGTGAAGACGTTGGCTGCACACTGCAATTGATTCGTACACGATACTACTCCTTTCACGACTTCGAGAATGAGCGCAACGTTGGCGTACGTTCCGAGTCTCCGACCCTCTGAGTCGCTGAAGTCCGCAGTCCGTTACTAAACCAGTGCTTGTAGAGCTCTGTCAAATGAGGGCGTGCAAAGTGCTGGGACCACTCAAAGCCCAGGGAGAGGTTAAAAGGAAGAGCCAATCATCGGAGTGGCAGTGACGACGCAAGAGCACCGGTTGTTTACCTGTTGCGTTCTCCGAGCCTGCACAGTGACACCTGTCAAAGCCGCCGGAATATTCGGTCCGCTCAAGAAGCCTGAGAGAATTTACGCGCTGCTACGTTTACTCGGGCTTTCGCTGCCGACGGAAATACTCTGCGACTGCCGTACCCAGATGGTACGCATTGAACGAGCATAGAATTAGAGAGCGACGGGCGTATGCTGGTGTGACTTGGTAAGTGTCAGTGTTTCACCTTTACTTAATTCTGAAAAAATTGCTCATTCCGAGCTACTGTATTAGAGCCATGAAAGCGTGTCTTTGCCAAGAATGAAAAATGTATTCGAGAAGTTCTTGACTGTTGGTCTGGCAGTAAGCCTGTAAACAGCTCTGGCCACCGCCGCGTGCTTACGGCAACTCGGTGTGAGAAATGAACGAATGTTGAAATACAACGTCGTCAAGCAAACGAGCAAGCTTCCATGGCGCGCAGCAGGTAAAGCAAATCAAGGGATCCCAAACGTGTTTAAATTCAAGTTGTACTATGGCGATGGCACTGCCGTGTCTGCACGATCGGTGGGACTCCATGACTACTCGGGTTCCTTGGCTGACCATGATGTAAATTCTAGAAAATCGACTGTCCAAACGTCCACGGTTGTCACTACGTGAAATTTTACAACGTCATTATCAGTAAGGAAGAATGCATAATACTGCTTGCATGGAACGGAGTTGTCCCACAGTGCCGCTGGCAGTGCCAGGGAAGGCTGGAGCGCTGGCCGATCGCCCCCAAAATCACTGGCACTGGCCCGCCCGTTTTCCTTGAATAATAAAAATGACGATCGTGCCTGACTGTCTTGCTGTAAATTACTACCCAACGCAGCCATATAGGTAAGCCCCAATGTCAAGCAATCAAGCAGAATGAATTGAATTCAGTTTAGAGTTATAGACAAAGTTCAAGGGATGCTGTGCAGAAGGCGCTGCTCCGGGTAGAAACGACGATGGAACTCATCACGTAAAGGTGTTTTGTTGATCAGTAATCTCCATGTTCCATTGACCAACAGTCTACGGATGCGATTTCAGGTCAGAACTCACGTAATCTGTGTATCGATAAATTGACGCTATCTTCAATCTCTCCAGTTTACACTTTCTCAACCCCATCCTCATAAAGCAAGCAAACCTTTGGTATGGCATTGACTCACATTGTCCGCTCTTCCCTACAGTCTCTTATGATAGAGCATACATTTTTCATTCTCCTCATTCCATTGCTGGTAGCATTGTTTTACTATTCGACTCCATACAGTCGCTGTCAACCTATCTTTGTCCTTAATGTCATCTCACTCATATTAGCTCTTGTCGTAGGGGCAATTAGCGACGCTTTAAACGTGAGTGTTGCAACCTTTAAGACCTAGTTCATGTTGAGACTGTTCAACACCGCAGATTCATTACATATTGTCACCACAGCACGGGTGGTCCGAGAGGGTATGTTAACTCCAAATTCACGCTCGACGACGAAGTCACATTGATACAACTTAGTTCCAAATGACAATCGGATTTATGGGAAACTTCCAAATGATGTTGGTGGACACGATCTTGCTTGTTCGGCTTATTACAGTATACCCCTTGAGACGTGTGGGCCTTGCACGGTTTGCTCTCCTCACGTTCCTTCCGGTAACGCTCAAGATCGCTCGTTTGATCAACACGGGTGTATTCATTTACCAATTGGAACATATTGTGAATATTTCGGGGGGCTCCCGAAGGGCTAAAACTGCATGGCTTGTGTTACCATATGAGAAAATCGAGTGGATCGCACAAGTGGTGGACAACAGGTCAATATCCCGGGCTCCCTTCCATAATTCACAAGAATTCTGATAACTCTGCCTATAGTTACGCATCCATTGCTTTCCTTTGGACTATTTGGTGGTCGCGATACAATACCATGTCAGCTGGGCTGACGAGCATGAAAATTTCCCATCGTTGTAAGTGATCATTACGTGCTGTTCATCCTGGATGGCCTTTTTTTATCTTTCTTTCTTTTCGTAGCATCTACGGCGAACCGTATACAAACCCTCTTTAATCTCGCACTCTCAAATTTTATCATACCAACTATCATGTCCATCGTACAGCTTGTGATGCTGTTTCGCATCGGCGACTCGGACCCCCACCAGGGCCACAACCTGAACAATATCGCGCTTGTGAATACCAATGTCTCCGTCATTGGTGTCGTATTTGCCACTGTATGGGCAGGAAAAGAACGCAGAAGGGAAATGAAAGCTATGCTGGATATTCCTTCTGTGGAGTGCGAACAGCTATATCCGCCCGAGAACCTTGGCGAGAGTACGGTCGAGAAGGATGTCCCAGTCGTGAATAGCCAAGGTAGTCTACTTACCTTTCTTTTTTATCATGAAGCATTCAATGCTCATTATTGTCATCCGTTGTCTCAGATGCAGAACTCGTGCGGGTGCCTAGCGCCGCTTTCATTTTTCCAAGAGTCGATCAATGAATAGGCTAGTGCTCACCAGTAATATGATGATGTGGCATATCTATTTTCATGACCCAGAACTGTATCTACTCCATGATGGCTCCAGAGCTGCACCTTACATATGAAGAATGTCCTGCGCAGGCTTCACAGGACTACCATAACTCTGTTTTTGGAAAATCAGAAACGAAGGTCGTACTCTTGTGTGCCGTAGTCCCACAAAAATTATGACACGAATCTGGCTCCATGTAGGGATAGACTATGTGCCGCTCATATTGAAAGTCGCATTCCGGCCTCCGAGGTCCGAAAACGAATGGCATTTGGACAATAATTTGCTACTGGCCATAAGGAAACTTGGACGGAAAATGTACAAGACAACAATTGATGGCAAATTACGGACCTGATACTTTGCTCGACCAGTTTACCGGGATAGGCATGAAACAGATTTTTAGTCGCGCCATAACCATTGGCATGAAGGAATCGTCGGGTCAAGGAGTTCCCAGGGTGCGGAGTACGGGATCCTGAAAAGCACGTCTCTCGGAATCAAGCGGCACGGTGGCATGTGAGGGATTCCCGTCATTCTTCGGCTATGAAAGACTAGTAGAAAATTAGATGTCCACTGTTGGACGTGCACGGCGGTTGTCACGAATGGCTACAAATATTTGTCTTGGTCTGTGTGGACTCCGGAGTTATCCGTAGTAATACTTATGTACCCTGGGATCCCGCTGTCGTTGTGCATGTCAAATTATTAATGTCATCAATATCCGAGGCGGTGTTTCTCCCATCGCAGCAGCTGCAAGATAGAGTTCATCTAACCAAAAATGAACCTCCGCAACAAGGAGCATTAGAAGTAACGCCATACGCTACTAAATAATGAATTAATGATCACCAACCATACAATAACTGTACCCCCGCAAAGCCCTCCGACTCCATTTCTCGTAGGCCATCCTACCGAGCATGAATTCAAATCCGTCCGCGGTTCCTTGCGATCCCTGATGAAGATGGATAAAACCCAGATATCCAAGAAAGGCACACATCCAAGAGTCGTGATGATCGTAGGGAGTGTGGACAAGACAGATCGGTGGAAACCAAGTACCGACAGATGATGCGCGTTCTGATACCCGCGCGAATGGTTCAACGATGCAATGGCGCTTTCCGTTTGGACCCGTAGTACGATACATATTCATAAAGCTTGTAATCGCCATTAAACATTTCATGCCCCCTCAGGAAGCCAACAGCCACGAGCGTAGTGTGTGAATCGGTGTGGCTGTAGGAGAGCTGGACGGGTGGAAACATGAAATAAATAAGATCCAGGATATTCCAAAATCAACGAGGCAGCGGTCGACAATCATTCGTTCGGAGAGAGGTCTGCTTTTGGATCTCCGCCATCGCTTGCTCTTAATTTGAGTCATTTCCTTCTTCGGCATACACGGCATGCTTATGCTATCGGCAATCGCCAGTCATTCGTTGCGGGTAAGTACGCCACAACTCCTTGTGTGGCATGAGAGCATCTGTCCTAGTGAGGTCTACCTTGCCTTCCAAACAAATGTAAGTTTATGTTCTTGCCAGGCCACGCCTATTTTTTGTTGTAGGTCAAGTTGCCTGGCATCCCTTGCGAATCAACCATCAATTCTATCAACAGTGACAATGTGCTCTCTTCGAATGGGTGGGACGATTACATGAATGATGGCCCAGACCCTGTCCCTGACAGTCGTCTCTTGGCTGATCCGTAAGTAATCACAGCATTCCGATATAGATTCAGGTTAGGTTTGATGCTTTCTCATTCGCCATTATAATCACTCTGGCGGGATAAAGTAAAAAGCCAGCCTTCAACTTCCTTCTAGTATGGGTTCTAATCTCAAGATACACAGTTCTCTCCAATCCCTCATGATTGGACACTCGTTATTGATGCTCCTCGTTCCTTTACTGGTAGCATTGTTTTACTATTCGACTCCTCATAGTCGTCGTCGACCTATCTTTATCCTCAACGTCCTCTCGCTCACTTTAGCTCTTTTCGTAGGGATAATCAACGATGTTGTAAACGTGAGTGTTGCTTGCTATACCGAATATGCAATGCGGAACTGATCGGCGTTGCAGATTCATGCTCTGCTGTCACCACAACACAGTTGGGCTGCAAAGGTGAGCGATCTCAACCTCAAATACATCTTCAATAACGACGTTTCATCATTGCCACTCAGCTCTATTTAATAATGGGATTTGTGGGAAACTTCCAAATGATGTTGGTTGACACCATATTGCTCGTCCGGCTCATCACAGTATACCCCCTGGGGCGTGTAGGCCTGATGCGGTTTGTATTCATCACGTCCCTTCCAATAGCGCTCAAGATTATTCGTGTGGTTAACACAAGCTTGTTCATATACAACACGAGTCGTATTTCTCCATATGGTTCACGACGGACCACAACCCTATCGCCTGGACTACCACACGAGAAAGTGGAGTGGATTGCCCAAGTGGTAGACAACAGGTCGACATGCCATTCCCGGATACTGCTATATGATGACTGATCTTCCTTCCTATAGCTATGCATCCCTTATTTTTTTATGGACCATTCGGAGATCGAGAGCTGTCACGACATGCGATGAACTGATGGGTGCCACGTCCCTCTGTCAATGTAACTGGTCTCCACGTACTGTTTATCCTCGATGACGTTGATTTTTTTGATAGCATCTGCTGCGGAGCGTATTCGGACCCTCTTCCGTCTCGCACTCTCAAACTTTATCATACCAACCGTCATGTCCATAGTACAGCTCGGCATATTGTTCCGCGCGGACAGTTTCAGACAGTTCCACCTGTCTATTCTTGCTATCGTGAACACCATGGTCTCCGCCTTTTGTGTCGTGTTTGCCACCATATGGGCGGGCAAAGAACATCGACGAGAGGTCAAAGCATCGCTGGACCCGAGTTCCCCCGAGGAAAACGAACAGCCCATGCGCCCGCTGGATGGGGAAGTCGCCTCGCATCTTCCTCGGCTGCCACCTCAACACCTGGTAATCGCCGAGCATAATCAAAGCGATCGCGCGAGCTCTATGTCTTGACGAAGACGTCGAGCATGAGCAACAAGGTCAGCAGACTGCCTTCTTTTTCCAATTCTGTGACGACGCTTATCGTGCATCGTTTTAGCCCCGGACCCTGGCGAATGAATCATGTCCCTCGGACTCCCTCTACGTGCACGGAGAACGGAAAAAGAGATGAAGCGCTGCCCATCGACGTCTGCAGCTTTTCAGCGCATGCTACGTCACATATGTATGTGAGAGCTCTTCAAGGCACGTGTTGGCACGAATGGAGCAATCGGGATCGTCGGACGTGCGCGGAAGACGCGCATACATCCCGTCTGGAATCTGGCTTGAACAGCCTGCGTGATGAGGCGGGGAAGAAGAAGAGGAAGACCGTCGGTGGAGGAGGACTTTGCGGAAGGGGTCACCATCTATGCGCGCGATGGTGACGATGATGGCTTCCGAGTGTTAGACGGATCGTAACACGTGGATGGAAATCCAGTTGTGGATAACGGGGCGTGGGGTATCGTTGACGAGACTCTGTATGTATATCGCGACCCGGCGGTGGGCACGGAACACGAGTAAGGCGAGTCCGAAAGGGATCAGAAGGATAACGAGGATAGGGATGAGCGTAAAAGGGGAGTCGGAGAACGATAGCAAGTTTGGTGAATGCGCTGGCGGAAGGGCTCGAACAGATGGTGAGAGGCGATGACGGGGGATTCGATTCGATGATGTTCGACGATACAAGGTAAGGCTTATATACAGAAACGGTTGGCTATGATGAAGATGGTAGAAACAAATAACCTTTGTGCCGCTCAGCAGTCACAAGGCGAGGAACGATAAGTGGTGTCGTAGATACGAAATAAAGAGGATCAAAGTTCGGACGAATCGTACTGGTTAGCCCGGTTGGGTTCGTCCGTACGCAACGGCGGTTCGTTCCTTACAACTCCAACCCGTCGCAGCCTCCTCGTCAAAACGTTCAAATTACTATGCTCCTACCATTTGTCAGTATACCAAGAGTCCGAAGACAACGAGCGGCGTCCCGATTCCATGTCATTCCCAGCTGCTTGCCGACACACAGGATCAACATAACTCTGGCCAACTTGTTCAGTTAGAGGCAGGCGCTCCTCGCAGGCCCTTTCCACACACATTCGTGATGCCCGGCAGTGCAGACGGAGACAATTTATGAAGTAGTCACTTGAGAGGAGCGGCTGGTCACGCGATCAAATACACACATCATCAGGGACCGACAATGGAAACAAAAAGGATTGCCCACTGGCTGGATTGAACAACCGACCTCATCATATTTAGTTATACAAGTGACGCGCTCTACCACTGAGCTAAGCGGGCTCGTCGTCGATGGTGAGCAATTCCAAATCAACGGGGATATCAATGTCTGCTAGAGGAAAAGTTGGTGGATTTTTTTGTACACTGTAATGACAGTGGAGACAAAGTACGTTCCAACATACATGACCAAAAGCACATAAGATCTATGCAGTCCAAACCTTGGCGATCAACTCGGTCAAACCTAGTGTGGGATTCAGTTTCCAGTCACACGATAGTGAAAGGAGTAGCCTACCAATGTCATTCGTGTTGAACTGGTAAACGCCGACCAAAACGCCGACGGTCGTCGCCCTGAGTGTCCAGGTCATCAGAGGACCAAGGATGGGGAACTTGCGCTTATGGAGGTAATCGACAAGGATGGAGTCGAACTGCACACCGACGCATTAGCGAGATGAGTGTCTAAAACCGGTCGAGATAGGACATACCCCGATGTGACTGTGCATCACGAGCGAGACACCCAAAAGACCATCAAGGACAGGGTAAGCCGTGCCGGACGTTACGAATGCTGCGGCGGTCATGGGAAGCAAGGATGCGGACAAGAGACGCTCGAATGCCCAGTGGTAGGAGCCGTGGGTCTTTGACGGAGGAGGGAAAGTCGTAGGGTCGTTGACAGTTCCCTTATAGATCGCTGCAGAAACGTAAACGCATGAGCATATGATGTTGGAGAACAGACGATGCTAAACTCACGTCCCCCAGGGACATATTGGGTCGTTGAGCTGGCGGCATGTCTCACTGGAATCGCACCTGAGCAATAAGTTTTGTCAAAGACGGCAAAAAGCGTACCTCGGAGCGCCGACCGCAAAACATTGCGGTCAGTATTGGAAGCGAATGTTCTCGGAAGCGTTGAGCGCAACAGAAATGATGAAGACATGGTCGTCGGGGGAGGGAAGAGGATCAGTGAATGTGCAGCGGGCTTATGCGCGGATAAGACACTAGTTGGGCCAATCACATGGCTCCGGTTACATCCGTGTCCCGATGATTATGTAACCAAAGAGTTTTCTTACATAATACAAGTCATTTACCTTGCATATTGAAAAAGACTTGTCAAGGAATGTTCTCGTCCAGACTTCCAAGTCGAATTGGCGCACTGTCAAGGTATTCTAGACGACCCGCTCGTCAACATACCCGTTTGCTGGTCTCCGCGCCGCCATCAAAGCAGCCAGAGCCAGACGCGCCTCTGCCAAACGCATCAGGCAAGGAACAGTCGTGGCTAACACACCGAGTCAAAGCAAATCCTGTCCTATACGCCGCCTTTCTAGGGTTTGCGCGTGCTCTTGGGTACGGCTCTCCCAAACAGCTCGCGAACAGGCGCGCATTACACTTGTACAACGCCCTATGCGCGACCCGTGCAGACCAAGAAGCCGACTTTTGGAAAAGAGGTATTCGTTGTCCTTTTTTAGTTAGAGATCTTACTCATGCTCCACGACACCGGTCTATAAGAATGTGCACTCCCTCCGACGTTTCAATCCTGGTTTACTGTTGCCAACCTGCACGTATGGCTCCTCACCATCCGTTTACGAGCGCTCCCTGCACCTTACGGATCAAACCACATACAAGGACTAATAGATCACTTCTTCCAAGACGTCGAAGAGCGCGTACGCACCGTGCTCCAACCCGGGATCCTTTCTCCTCGGCCTGTCTCTGACCCATCACCCACATCGTCCATACCACCCGACACCAAACACCGACCGGAACTCAGTAAATATGTGTCTCCATACCCGAACAGCTCGTTTTATACATTCCCATCATCGGTTCCACCACCCGACACCTTCCCATCACCAGCAGCATTTGCCAAAGCAGAGAAAAGAGCGAGAGCGCCGGAGCGACTCGTAGTAAGGCACATGAAGATTTTCAAGGAACAATGGGCAGGTTTAAGCATGAGTATGGACTTGGGACTTGTAAGAGGGGACACTGAGATGGCGGCTGCCGTCTGGAGAAACCTCTTGGGTGCAAGAGGGGCAAGAGGTATTTCCCTTTCCAAGGCGGGTGCAACCCCGAGCCCGAACGAATCCGAAAAAACTCGCAAACCAGTGTTCCGACGTTCAGTGAATCTCGTCGGAGGTCTAATCGAGAATGTGGAGAAAATCGACGTCGATCTCGAGGAGGCAAAAGATGACTTGAGTGGTGTTTACGACTTCGGTGCTGGAGAAAGCGACCGGTGAGATTAATTTAGCTCGTACCCGTATCTTCGTTGCTTACTGTTGCACAGGTATATTACTTATCCGGAACTCATGGAGACGCTCGTCAGTTATCTCAGGCGTGAATCCCAGCGGCTTGAGCAGCTCCCTGACGAGATTATCCTCGGACCGCGGGTGGTGGGCAAGGAGGGCGAGGGGGTGAAGAAGCTGATGTGGGGGAAAGTGAGACCATAAAGAGCCTTATACGGTAGGTCTATTGGTTTTTCATGAAAATGCACTCACTATTCTTGTTACGTATTCAGTGCTTCCCTTCGCTGCATCTGCATTAGCGTAGAACACTAATGTTTTTGTTCACTTCGAGGAACACTAAAACTTGTCGTTTTGCACTCGACCGAGTCAACAATTGGTGTCCTTGAAATATGTGCTGGTGATGATTGTGGCATTATGTAAACGCTGGGATCAGACGAAGTACTGTGCCCGGAGCTTCCAAACCCCGCCTATCTTTGTGATAAGCTTGCTCTCATCTTTGCTTGCAGGAACAAATGTCGAGACCACTGCAGGCTACGGTCAACTGTGATATGGGGGAGGTGATGTTGATATACCATCTAGTCTGACTTCTGACTAACTTGAAAGCGTTCGGATCCAGGGATTCTCTCTATATACGATAGTGCGTGAAGCTGGGACGCTGGGTCTAGGTGATCGTGACCATTGATGCACGGACACAGGGTGACGACGAGGCCCTTATGAAAACCATTCATTTGGCCAATATCGCGTGCGGATTCCATGCGTCGTAAGCTCGGAAATTAACGAGAGGTCGCGGATCAAAGCGCGCTGATCGTGGTCCTTTTCAGTGATTTTTCAATCATGAATAAGACCGTGGCTCTCGCCAGGGCTAACAACGTGCTGGTCGGCGCGCATCCTTCGCTTCCAGACCTGCAAGGCTTTGGGCGGCGCGAGATGGCGATTGAACCGGTAGGAGGGCCATATCCCGAGTTTGAGTTGATCAAGTTGACACTCTTGTTTCAGGACGAGCTCGCTTCTTGCTTCATTTACCAAGTTGGTGCTTTGGACGGCTTTCTGAAGCGCCATGGTCTCCCTCTGAACCACGTCTGTTTGTCGGACATTGGAAACGGAAGCTGGGCTTTACCTTTCTCTTCTAGATCAAACCCCATGGAGCCGTGTATGGACAAACCGCACGCGATCTCAACCTCGCTCGTGCCGTCGTTGGCGTGGCCAAAGTTTTCAACGGCAGCGCAGCCAAGCCAGAGACGGGTGTTGCCTTTATGGGTCTCGCCGGAACTGCCCACCAACAAGCAGCAGAGGAGCTGGGCGTGCCGTTTATCGCTGGTAACGTTTTACTTCTCTACGTTGTCGTGCGCGTTGCTCAATACGAAATGAAATAGAATGGTTCGCAGACCTCGACTACAGTGACGAAGGAAAGTTATTGATCACAAAGTACGCTCTTAATTCACTCGGACCCAGACATCCTCTGCTCACTTTTTTTTGTGTGCTAACCTGCACTCCGCCACGACTCGCGCCATCCCGGCGATAGGAAGCACGACCCGGTGCCGGTCCAAGTAGTCCAAGAACGGGTGAAGGTGCTCCCTCGGCCTCTTAATCGCCGATTGACTGGCTTTTAATCCACGGAAGGTACGAAATCTGCTCGACTCGCGCGTCGTGACGACGGTGAGCGGAAAACGGTTACCCATCGGACGAGACGTTTTCGAGGTGTCAATCTGCTGTCATTCGGATACGCCCGTGAGTCGCTCGTCGTTCCTCTTTTGATGTAGCGCTCTGATTCACGCGGGATTCCGCAGGGTGCGGTGGAGATTGCGCGGGCGGTCAAGGCGTTGGTGGATGCGCACGAGATCGGGCGAGCGGTCGAGGAGGTGAGGGGTGGGCCAATGAGCGTGCCAAGTGAACCGCGGAGGATGACGTCAATTTGACGAAACGTTGTACGGACCGAGGTTCCGAACATGAATATGCGTAACGAATTCCGTCGACGCTGAAGTGTCGGGATCGCTCGACAAGTCGCTCATTCTCGAGACTCGAAACAGTTTGCTGAAGGGAATAATAGTATTACGGAATGCTCCAAATCGATGTTAGTGAGTAACCAACTTATACATTGTATCTAAAACTCAGTATACTCGAGTGCTCGGACTAGTATGAACGGAAGAACTACCATATGAAAATATACGGACTTGGAGAGAGAGAAAAAGTATCTCTATCATACAAAATACAAATTCATGGGGTCGACATGATCGAAGAGCGAGCACAGGCAACACGTGAAGGGATAATGAACTGCCTAAAACTACACGTGTCAAAGAACTCAACATTAGTCCTATCTTTCACAACTTTGGCATGACTTGGTACGTCCGATCGCCGATCTTCAAAGTCTTTCTCGGTGAGTTGTTGACCTTGAAGAATTCTGCCTTGCTCAATCGAACAAGCACAAAGTGAAAGTGACCAGTCTAATAGCAACCGATCGACACAAACTACATCACTGCGCGAGAACACGCTCAAGAATCTCCTTTTTGATGTGTGGACGAGGGGTGAGACAGCAAGGGAACGTCTCCGGACGGCTGAGGATGAAATACGAATCAGTCCAACCCAGATGATGTAGTCAAAAAGTACAATAAACATACTATGTGAGCCCGTTGGTGAATGTGACTTCGAAAACGAAGTCGTGGCCATCCTCGTCTTTAGCAGCATGAAAATCGAGCGTGGCTAGCATCGTTGCTAGAGAGCTCCAGACGGATGCGTCCCCGACGTGTCGACCTGTCAATGACGGTGACAGAAAAAGTCGCCTCTTGAGCGACCCTCTTACGAGACGTGGCACGGGCTCACCTGGGCACGAGCGATGTCCAAATCCAAAGAGTAGCTCAGCTGGGTCGTCTTCCGTCAACAGTCCTTGCACGTCTAAAAATCGCTCGGGACGGAACTCTTCTGGGTTCGGAAACCGCGCTTCGTCCTGAAGCATTCCCCTGTCGAAGTCACGTAGTAAGGATAACTGCCACAATCCATCTGCAGAGGACATCACTTGCCAAACGTTCGGAATTACAGTCGTCCCTATGTAAAGAACGTTAACTAGGACGAAGTTCGCTCAGGTATTGCCATACCTTTTGGTATATAGAAACCGTTGTAAATGTCATTGTCTATGGTGGCGTGCGGTACACCTTGAGCGTGCCTCAGTATACTTTTTAAGCAAACGGAAGACAGAGCCAGGTGCGTACCCAAGGGTGCAAACGGCTTCCATCGAAACGTCTCCCGTATAATTGCGTCGATGTATGGCAGTGATTGTCTGTCTTCGAATTCAGGAAGCCTATTCATTCCAAGGACAGCATCCATGTCTGCCTGAGCGCGTTTCCACACCCGAGGATTCTTGACCATCGCGAGAGTGAAAATCAGAAGAGTAGTCGACGTCTAAATTTTTCATGAGCGACACGCCCTTCTTTTCGTGGAAAAGTATTACACACCGTCTCTACAGAATCTGTATACGTACGGTGAGATATAAGGATCGGTGATGTGTTTGAACGGGGTTCTTACCAATAAAGGCGGTCGTAGATGCATGTTTGAGAGCCAACTCGTATTCGGGGCGGCACGACTCGTCCAAGCTTTGCATGCGCACGGTGTGATCGAACACCATTGAACTGTTTATACTTTCTTGAGATTCCTACCTTAGTAAATTGAGGGATCACTCATTCCCTGGAGGATCACATCAATGAAAACATACCATACGCTTCTGCACGGCCTCGTATGACATCTCGATCGTCTTGTTTCTCCATTTCAATGACTCTCTCGCATCACGCTTGATACGTGACCCAGGAAGCCAGTCAGGTATATGGAGCACTTTCCGACATGATGTGAGCCTTTTTTTAGATTTCACACAGTCACTCACAGAATGGGAAGGCCATGAGGGGCAACGCCGTTTCTGGCGTCAACGCCGGGAAAGAGATTTCGAGAAATTTGTCAAAGGCAGACACGACAGGGTCATTCCGGTGCTTCGGTTCATAGTCATACACGCTCAACAACGCTATTCCAGCAGCAAACCTAGGACGATCAAAGTTACTTCGACCTGGGCGCGTTGCTCAACATTCATTCTGACGTACGTTGAATAGTGCAACGAATACTCGTCTGGGGCATCGATGATATTGATAATCATCTGGCGCACCCTGCGGACTTGCATTGGGCGAAAGGCAAGGGAAGCTTCCGCACGGAATGTCTGATGGAAAATTCGCCGACACAACCTCCAATGGTCACCATAGGGGGAAAAAGCAAAGTCGTAATCATGACCGTACCTTCATGTGTAAGTACATGAGCATAGGAGAGAGTGGTCCAAGATCGCACTTACGGCTCGACGGTTGCAACGAATGGACGGTCAGAGTATGTCTGTGCTCTTTTCCCGAGCAATTCCGTTGTAGCAGATATCGAGTTCAATACGATCGCGTCGGCATTCAACAGTCGAAAATATACGATATCACCTAAGAGCAATTGCCAATGAGAGGCGTTCAATCTGGTGTCCAACTAAACTCACCATACTTGGCTCGCCATTTTGTGTATGTCAACCAGGGGCACTTGGGGTCTATAGCGAAAATGTTTCCTACGAGTGGTAGTGGAGTAGGACCGGGAGGAAGAGGGTATTTCTTTTTCTCGATGCGATCGCGGACCAGTCGTCGAACAGCATCGACGGCCAGAGTTGTAAGAAGAATGAGTACTCCCACTTGTGTAGCAGAGCCAGACCATTCCATGGGCGAGAATACACCCATCCAACATTGCGCTCAGCTCTTTTTAACAGCGACTGTCAGCCGACCGATCTACGGAGTTGTATCGCTCCGATTTCCTGCTTTGGTGGGCGCCTCGAACCTCGTGCAGGCAAGACGGAACAAGACGGAACATGTTGGTACGGCGCATCTGATGTTTTTTTAGGAACGCTGAACCCCGTCCCGAATGACTTGGCACCTTCTATTTGATCAACGGGCTTCCGTAAATGACGTATGAACATGCTTGCACCCTTCCCGGGTCCCCAAAGGTTTTTGAGGCAAACAAGTATATGTGTCTTGGATGGAGAAGGTGGAAACCAGAGAGCTGAGCGAAGAGATCTCCACTGTGTTTGATACCTTTGAAGGATGTCGGACAAAAAGATCAGGCGGACTGTCAATAATAATTGCCACGAACTTATGGCAAACAATTTTTTCTCGCCATCAGTGCGGTCTTCCTTCATCTCCTCCACCTCACCCATGCCAGTGACTAGTAGGATCCAGACGCCTCCGACGCCATTCCGTATATTCACGTCACCATATCTTCCACGTGACTTGCTCTGTGTTCAATTGAACCCATTGCAAAATAGCGAGTCCGACAAAGTCATGCAGTGCGTCCCATTCCTCTTCGCGTATTATTTGCGCACATACACGTGCCAGTTTGTAGGCTCAAAACCGGCCGGATTCAAGCTCTATGTGTCATGGTCCCCCCTCACGGCTCGCAGCTTTCGTGAATTGTCCACCATAGGCATGAAGAAGAACGGAATGGCGCTCCGAAGCTGCAGTTCATGATTGAAGGGCCCAATTTTTCCAATCAAAGTGGAGTCGGTGGGTTGTACGGCCGCTGCTTCAAGTTCTCATGTCTTCGTACTCACCCTTCTTCACATAAACGAGGACTTTATCCACAAGCACAACAAACCTGATTTGCTCTCGACGGGTGACGCAGGTCCGAATGTCAACGATTCGCAAATAAGCTTACCCATCTGTCCTGTGCTCGCATTCGCTGATTGGCTGGCTTCAAATCCACGCAAGGTACGAAATGTGCTCGACTTGTGCGTCGTGAGACGGTGAGCAGAATACGCCGGTTGCCCATCAGAAGAGACGTTTCCGAGGTGTCGATCTTCTGGCATTCAGATACCCGTGTGTCGCTCGTCGTCCCCTCCTTTTTGGTGCAGCGCTCTGATACATGCGATGCGTTGGGATTGCGCAGGCAATTAAGGAATTGGTGGACGCGCACGAGATCGGTCAGGCGATTACTCCGAGTCCATGCCAGTGCTTAGCCAGCATATCGAATGCATCTACAACACACTCAGACTATGAACATAAACCCAGCATGGTACCGTGTATTATACATCCTGTCTGTAGAGCACGATAACCGATGCGAATTTTCGTTCTGCTCAATCTTACACGATGTTTGCATCATCAGATACACCTGATCGTCGATATTCAAAGTCTTTCTCCGTAAGTGTTTGGCCTTGAAGAATTTTGCCCATGTGTGAGTGTGCAAACGGTCGCCCTCTATTCCGCATTGCAAGCAGCCCCATGACGGATGGCAGTGGCGAACCAGAGAACGTGATTTCCATATCTTCAAAACTCCCAGGCACCTTGAAAAGATTCCGTCGTACTTCATCTACGGGAGACTGTTTTGTAGGAACTCCAATGAACTGGCACAAACGAAGGTAGGAGTCTCTCAGATACAGCTGCCCGGCGAACACGTTCAGCTGGTCGATCAATGCCCAAGGCGGACTCCAATCGGAAGGGAGGGGAGGAATGGTGTATAACTTGAGGTCGTCGGATGGCTTCATGCTCAGGGACTTTCGCGGTGCATATACGTGAAGATGGACGTGGTCGCTCGCCCTGATGTCTGACAACAAGCTGTTCGCTTCAAATGGGCTAACCACAACTAGTACGTGGCTGCCATTCCGTCTGCTAGATAAAACCCACTGAACAGGGCGCAGATATTGATCTACGGTGCCTTTAGTAGACTCGGGTTTGATTGTGTTGCAGAAGTCCACCGTCGCCAAGATAAACGGGCTCCAGACATCCGCTTCGTGAGTAGCCACAGAACTCTTTTCGAGCGTCGTGAAGACAGGACGAAAGGCGCTGCCGGGGTGCATTGGAGGGATAACACCGGTCTCGACAAAGGCCACGACATCAGGATGAAGGACATGTTCTGCAGGTTCCGCCCTGGGAGGTAGCTCCACCTCTCGTTCGCGCTCTCTCTCACGATTGACCTCCCGTTCTTGTTCCTCGTCCAACTCTGCACTAGGAAGCGATAGAACCCCAATATCTTTACATCGTTGGCGGATCCCCGAATCGAGATCTGATGAAGTCGATACACTCTTGATTTCGCGGGGTGCATAGAGATCTTCCAGCGATTTGTGTTCTGGCTGAAGCCATGCATCCGAAAGCTGCTCAGCGGAGAGGTCATTGTTGCAGAAACGGGACCAAGCGTCGGATCTCGATTTGTAGTCCATGCCTTGTTTAGCCCAGTAAGGAGTCCGTTGCTCAATATCGTCCCAGGTCTCCTGGATCGCCCAAGATAATATGTCGGCGGTGGTAATTCACGTGTCCGGATCCTGCTTAGCCGTCACTGCGCGGATGCTCAGATCAACCTCATGTGGCACGATAAACATAACAGTGTGACCATGGCCTAGCTTACGCATACGCATGCAACCTGAAAAACCATAAACAGTAAGATTTGAGTAAAAGAATTACAACGCGAAACGAGCCTTGTACAAGACGATCTTTTGTCAACTTGGAACCCAGGGTGACTGCTGCACGTGAACCGGCAGGTAACTTGATGTCTGTTCCCCTTGTGTGGGCATGATCGAGGTACACGACACAGCGGTGAAGCTGCTGGGAGAGCGACGATGACGACATTGGCACAGAGGTCCCGTTTCGGTAGATTATCATTAACTCATCATTTTCGTCGAAATAGACAGCACCGATGATCAGCATCACTGTTGATGCCAAGCCATGCTTTTGCCATTTCAATATTGGAAAGATCGAGTATCTGTTTTCTACCTTCCCTTTCATTTGCATCACCTCGTTCCGCTTCTCCCTCTGAGCTCCCTCCCAAGTCATCAATTCCACTGTCTTTCTCGGGTCACGTGCTCGTGACAAAAACCGACCTATCCAACAAAGGCAAGCGATGTGTTGTAGTCCAGTCCACAACTGTTTAAGCGTTCGCTAGCATTCATCACTCTGCATGGGCCAGTCGAAATCCACTCCCCGTTCTCTAGTCCTCGGTCCGACAGTTGCTACGCGGAGTGAGTGATGTCCCCTTGCCATCTAATGCACTAATCGACTGGCTTTGCCACTTCCGTCTCACCGAAAAGTCCATTTCTATGTCCTTTGTGGTAATGAGCCAGCACGTGCTTCAGTCAACGCTGGCGACAACCTCGTCGAGTTGTTTACGAGTCTTCGAGAGGACCCTGCCGTGTCTCGGACCATCCCTGCTCAGGTTACGTGGCGTGAATGTGCGTTCTACAGGCTCGAAAACCCAGTTCTATTCGCCCAGCCAAGGCTCCAAGAGGGCGACGCATTACTACGTCAAGCCAAGCAGAGATGTGAAGAAGTGGGGAACAGGTCGCACGTCGAACCCATAACAACAATGGTCCGCCAGTTGGCGGAACAATTCTCCCCTGACTATGCTTATTTAGTCATCGAACTTCCTGACCGTAAGTGATACAGGCTTTCAGGCTCTGCGAGCTCATGCCGACAGCTGTGTTACTTTTCAGCGTCCCTGCAGTTCGAAAATGTGACCAAAGAATTGAGCCAGAGTCACGCTGCGTTGTTCGAATGTCTACGGGTGAATGTCGGGCGTCTCGGGTCATGGGCTGCGGCAGACGTAGAAGGGAATCAGAAAGATGGTGCATTCACGGAGGACATCACCGAGCTACCACCTGCGTTCAAGGAGATCCAGGATGCTCTGGAATGCTCGCGCTTCTACAAGGTACGTACTGCGTCTTCCAATACCTTTGATATTGACCACAGGTCGTCCAGGCAAGCGATGTCGAGGGCAGCCAGGATTACGAAGTTGCACAGAAGCGGTACAAGACGCAATTTGAACGCGTTTTCACGCCTGTTGAAACTGAATCACCCGGACTGGTCACACATCGTGAATTCGCGGCGTTCTATAACGTTCTCCGAGGTTTCGATGAAGACGTGTC